>JBAMYA010000009.1:13919976-13938129 GCA_037176975.1 Arrhamphus sclerolepis
GCTGGGATAGGCTCCAGCAGACCCCCGTGACCCTGAACAGGAAATAGCGGGTATAGATAATGGATGGATGGATGGACCTGAACTCATTCCACTCATTTTCTGATCAGCACTAAACAGAAAAAAACTGTTTGTAGATGAATATGGTTATGTGCTGTTTTATGTTCACGTCCAGAATGTTGGTATTGAGATTTGCTGTCGGTTTTAAATTTTCTCAGTTTAATTCTATTAGTTAGTGTGTCACATTATACTGGTTTTATTTCTCAGCACCGTA
The DNA here is from genome assembly GCA_037176975.1 of Arrhamphus sclerolepis. Lineage (NCBI taxonomy): Eukaryota > Metazoa > Chordata > Actinopteri > Beloniformes > Hemiramphidae > Arrhamphus > Arrhamphus sclerolepis. The sequence continues at coordinate 13,920,248 of JBAMYA010000009.1, forward strand.
TCATTTCAGCAATGCAGGAGATAACAGTTATTTAAAGTGTTTTCCTAATATGGATTATCTGCTTAGCATATGCTTGCTGATGCTCCTGAACACAGTACAATATAAATAAATATTTGTGACTTTTGAGTCTGTAGATTCTACTATTGGCATGTGTTCAAGTCAATTTAAGTTAATGTGTGTGTTGTGTTGCAGTAACTGTTGGTTGGAGCTGTGTGCAGGGAGCTATTCTAGCAGTTTGTGCTGCTGTTGCTCTGAAGAAGCCTCTGTGGTTGAATCACTGTGTTGTTAAGAAATTCTATCCATGATGTGTTACATTTTATCAAGCATCCTTTCTTGCACAGTCTGCTCTGGAGGCACAGGAACTTTCAGAGCGAGCCTTCTTTATTATTTTGTTCTTTTTTTCTTTTAAGTCACTGGCATGCTGCAGATGAAATTGCACTCTCCTCAACAGACTTATAGAAGATATCTTGCTGCGTACACTGAAATACCTAAGCTTTCTGAAGAAGTACAGTCTGCTTGGTCCATTCTACAGCATCTGTCTGTGTTGTTTGCCACTGTTGGAGAAACCCTCGTCATGTGTGTTTGACCCCCCAAAAAAGTAGAGAGCCTGTCCAGTAGCAAACTGGAAATTTGAATTTCACTGTGTTGTCTTGGACATCAACTTTAGAACATATGTAGCATGTTGGTTATTGTGTTTGATTTCTTACATTTATCATGTGCAGATGTAACCTGGTAGAGTTGAATCTGGCACCTTAATTACTTTGTGTGGTTGGAGTGGGGAACAGGTGTCAGTAATCAACTCAGCTGCTCTATTTAGGCAGCAGACACACACAGCTTTGTCTCTGTCTGGCTTGGTGAATTTGTCCAGGTGCGCTTGGAGGGGACATGCCCAGGCTTTGCCTAGGAGGAGGACCAGAACCACGCAGACATAAGTCCTACCCAGAAAAACCAGCAGAATCATAAGCATTGCTTGGCTGCTGCAAGGCCTTACCACATTGGGAACTGAATACTACAGACTCTGACCTTCTCAATGGACCCCCCTTTGTCTGTTTACCAGCACCTGGCACTTTAAAGGCCTCATTTTTACAAGCTTTTAATCATTCTGGTAACCAGTTACCAGAATCTGACCAACCAGTAGAAAATGGACAAAAATGCACAGAACCAAAATAGTTTAAAGAGGATAAATTACAAAATTAAAAGCTAGTAAAAATCCTTTAGAGTGCCAGGTGCTGGTAAACAGACAAAGGGGGGTCCATAGAGGAGGTCAGAGTCTGTAGTATTCAGTTCCCAATGTGGCAAGGCCTTGCAGCAGCCAAGCTTATGATTCTGCTGGTTTTTCTGGGTAGGACTTATGTCTGCGTGGTTCTGGTCCTCCTCCTAGACAAAGCCTGGGCATGCCCCCTCCAAGCGCACCTGGACAAATTCACCAAGCCAGACAGAGACGATTAATGTTCAGAAGTTCACAGTACAGAGAACAAATAAAATAGAGCATGCCACACCACGAGTGCAGTTACCTGGACAAATTCACCAAGCCAGAGAGAGACAAAGCTGTGTGTCTGCTGCTTAAATAGAGCAGCTGAGTTGATTACTGACACCTGTCGCACCCACACAAACACTCAAACCACACAAAGTAATTAAGGTGCCAGATACAACTCTACCAGGTTACACAGGCTTTTCTCAACACTAAATCAGATGTTTTCTGGCCGAATTAATTACTTCCATAATTGTTTGGGTGTTTTTTTTTTCTTTTTTTTAAGTCTAGGTTTGGAAGATCTTTTAAATGTTTGGTTTTGAATGGTTACAGGCAACAAGGTAGTGTGCATATGTGTTGTATGATGAGTGCTGTGTGTATGTTTATTCAACTGCTATGCTTTCAAGACCAAGTGTCTGAGGAGGAAGGTGGTGTCACTGCACTGTGAGCTGAAGTACACAAAGGCCTCAGTTGTGGTTAGAAGCACGAGAAAAACAAAAAGGATTCAGTCATGAGTCGGAGATAATTGAGTTGACAGTGGGAGACACAAGAAGCTAATGATGCTGTTCAGAAGACACGCTAAGTTCTGCATATTTCATAGTAAATGGTCAGATGTGACTCATCTACCTCATGTTGTCGTCTCTTTTATGGAGTCTCTCATTTGTTTATTCGTTTCTCTTCACCTCTCCATGCTTCATCATTTCTATTCCTTACTTAACTAGTTTTTTTTTTCTCTTCCTTTTGTTCTTCAGCTGTTCAAGTTATTTTCACAAAGGAATTGGAAAGCCAGACTGTGGTGGAGGGGGACAGTGTCACATTATATTGTGAGCTTTCTAAGCCTGATTTTCCTTTGTGGTGGAAGAAAGGACAGCTTGGTCTTTGTCTTTGTGCCAAATACCAAATTAGACAAACGGGACACCTGGCTAGTCTAATGATACATGACGTTGAGCCAGAGGATTCTGGGGAGTACACATGTGACACTGGTGACCATCAGACCACTGCGCAGTTAGCTGTGACTGGTATGCTTGACACGACTCGTCCTTCGCTGTTAAATAACTTGAGCGAATTTTGTATCATTGGCACAGTGTTTTAGGCATGTGCAGTTTGACTTTCACTGCCCTTGCTGGGGTTCATTTTTCCACCTTTTGTATTTGTTTTATGTGGGTGAAAGCCACAAATATGGATCAAATTTATTTGTGCTCTAATTTCTTCTAAACTTCTTATTTCTCAATTTCCCACAGCCAAGCCTGTCCTTTTCAAAACCCAGCTTCAGAACCTTGAAAGACAGGCTGGAGAAAGTGCTAGTTTTCGGTGTGAGACCACAAAGCCAGGGGCCAGAGTGGTCTGGAGGTGTGGCGGCAGGGTGCTGACAACGAGTAGCAAGTATCACCTCAAATGTGAAGGGGCTGTAGCCGAGCTTGTGATCTATAACTTGCAGGGAGCTGACTCAGGAGAATACTCTTGTGATACAGGCTACCAGAAGACTTCAGCTGTCCTCGCTGTGAAGGGTAGGATTTCCTTTACTGAAGATTTGTATACTTACGCACTCCAGAGTCCCACCTTCACGTCTCATGTCTCACTCGTTCTTGTTGATCACCTTTTCACACGGCAACACTTGAGCATGGAGTGTGTCCGTCTAAAAACCTTTTGAAAGGTTTTTTTTTTTTTTTGGACTGTGTTCAAATGTTCAAGACGGACTTCTCATTTTGTTCATTCAACCTCACATTTCACTGTTTTCAGAGCAACTTGATTTCTTTATGCACTTTGCCATTGAGCTTGATCACTCATTTCATATGCACTTGCTTCTTTTCTAACTTCACGGAAATAAAAACACAGACTTTTTCCTCATTCTGTGCTCACAATATCAGCCCAGCAAAGATCTTTATAACTGAACAAAATCTGCACCAATTGAAGTTCATAAATTTCAGTAAATTGTATTTGTCAAACAGAGGTCGAGCTTAGCATTCTGAAATTCTTGGAGAGCTGCGTTGTATATGAAGGTGAAGATGTCCATTTCGAGTGTCTGCTGTCGGACGAGGACACACCTGTGGTCCAGTGGAAACTCCAGGATGTCCCACTGCAGAATAATGAAATGAACGTGATAAAAGCTGAGGGCCGGCTGCACATCCTTACACTTAGAGGCGTCACTGCGGCTGACTCTGGAGCAGTCGCTTTTTCTGTGGGAAACCACACTTCCACTGCTTCTCTGACAGTCAGAGGTAAGGAAGGCATTTGGGATTTTATCGACTGGGATTAGGACGGACATTTACGTTTTATCGTAACATTTCATTTTCTTCTTACTTTTCCCTCTGTAATCGTCCTGAGGTGACACATTACTTCTGTTTTCAAACAGTTGTCAGATTTGTATTATCTTCTTATCAGATTGAACCTTTTCCCTTCATCTCACTTCCACATTTTTAGAAAATCTTTCCTCTGCCCGTATTAGCATTTACAACATGAGGATTTTCAACTGAGCTTGAATAAAGCACCTCTCTTTCATTGTACTAATACTTGTTCTGTGTTGTATCTTAAATGCTCATTTCAGATAGTTAAAAGCATAAAATCTCATCAGTGTTTGACTTGCTGCTATGCCAGTGATTTTTGGGTTTGATTGCCTGTGGGATTTCATCTACTGACTGTACATTAAATACATTGCATCCTTCATGAAATTGCACCTCTGAAGACAAAGTTGTACTCAGTCCTCCCTTACTTATGTCCTGCCACCATTATGTCTTCTGCCAGATGAAGCATTTGAAAAGTTTGTTTATATAGTAATACATATGTGCACAGACAAACCAATAATCACACAGCAACGACTCTCAAAAATACCAGCTTTTTTTAATTTGATTTGTAAATGAATATGTAATTTGTCCAAGAACAAAAGACTTGAAGAATTGATTTTATTGCTGGGGTTTTATGATTCAGTTTCTGTCTTTACACTTTAAAGTCGACTGAGTGTGGGTAAGAATGTCTTTATGTTTTCATCCAGTGTGTTCTGTTGAGGCAGCGTTCACCTTTGAGACTTCAAGAAAGTTCTAAAATCATTCATTCCGTTAAACTGGTCTTTCTGGCAGCAGCATCAGAGTCATTCAAGAAAGAACTGGAAGGTCAGGAGGCCACAGAGGGAGGCGAAGCCTCACTGTCCTGCGAGACTTCCGGCCCTGATTGTAAAGTCACCTGGCGGAAAGGCTCGAAAGTGCTCACCCAAGGGGAGAAATACACCATCCAGCAGAGAGCTTCCACTCACATCCTGATTATACACAAGTTGTGTGTGGAGGATAGTGATGAATACACCTGCGACACAGGAGTCAAGAAAAGCACTGCTGCCCTCACTGTGAAAGGTAATGGAGCGCATCTTCATCATCCATGTGTCTTTTGTCCACTGTCTTCATCCTTCCTGAAGTTCATCCTATAAACCATCTCATGATCAAGAACCGGATCAAATTATATCTCCTACTCAATGTTTATTTTTTGTTGATTCTGTTTCTTGATTTAGGTTAGTGGCCAAAATTACTTTAATTTGCTATTCTATGCCAGAATAATAAGAAAAGGAAGTCAAACGTTTACTTAGATTTCCTTAGTGTTTGGTAACATTGCCACAAATCACCATAAAATTCTTGCAATAGTTTGCTGGAATTTTGGTCCACTCCTCCTGACATAATAGTAAATGAGTCAGGTTTGTAGGACCTCTTGCTCACACACACCTTTTCAGTCCTGCCCAGAAATCTTCTATAGGACTGAGATCAGGGCTTTGTCACCACTCCAAAACACTGACTTGTTGTCCTTAAGCCACTTTGTAACTAATTTTGCTGTATGCTTAGGGTCATTTTCTACTGGGAAGACCCATTTGCACCCAAGCTTTGACTTCCTGGCTGATGTCTTGAGATGTTGCTTCAATTTTTCTTCATGATACCATCTATTTTGTGAAGTACACCAGTGAAACACCCCCACAGCATGATGCAGCCATCCCTGTACTTCACAGCTGGGATGGTGTTTTACAAGCTTCCTCCTTTTTCCTCAAAGTATAACAGAGGTCATAGTGGCCCTACACTTCAACTTTTGCTTCATCACACAACAGGACATTGCTCCATAAATTAAGGTCTTTGTCCTTGTGAGCATTTGCAAACTGTAATCAGGCTTCTTCCAGGCTGAGCAGCCTTGTTTCTCTGTGGATGATGACGGTTTCTCACCAGCTTCAGCAGCATCTTCACAAGGTGTTTTGCTTTTCTTCTGGGATTGATACACATACAACCCTAACCCAAACCACTTTGATCTCTTCTTCAGCGTCTTCTTCCTGAGCGGTACAATGGCCGAACTTTCCTATAGAGTTTATATGCTTGCGTATAATTGTTCGAACAGATGAAAAAGGCAACTTCAGGCATCTAGAAATTGTACCCAATGATGAAGCAGTCTTGTGGAGGTCCATAATTCACTTCCTGATACCTTGACTAATTTATTACGTTTGAAGTGTGCCTTCCAAAGCCATTATTTAATAAGAGTCTAAAAAAAATCTCTCTCATTATTCTGGCATTTAGCAAACAGAAATCATTTTGGTTATCCTAACAGATATAGAGCAAGAGACATTTAGTCTGATTTAATGTCAGACAGTGAGGAAAAAATGTTGTTTCTTTTATATACAGTAAATGTAAACTTATGTTCTCAACTGTAAACAGATGGGACAGTGGAACACAGGATGCCCAGTATGTAGCAGCTAGGTTATGTTAAGTATAAATTACATTCTTCTTTAAAATGCAAACATAAAATATAGGAGCTCTCTTAGATTTGAATAGAATGGACTTTTGCACAGTACTGTGCATCGATCTTCCAAACTTAAGACCAAACATGACGTAGGAGATGTAAAGTATTAAACTTGGATTCCTCATAATTCCTTCTTTGGGATCTGCTGAGATCTGATCTGTAACCTCCCGTTCACTCTCAGAGCATGTGCGCATTGTTCGGGAGCTCTGTGACGTAACAGTGACTACTGGCCAGGACGCTTGCTTTGAAGTTGAGCTCTCACATTCTGGCACCAACGGGGAATGGTGGCTTGGAGACAACCTCCTTCAAAATAATGATCTGAATCAAATGAGCAGCCATGGCAGACTGCACCGCTTGGTTCTGAAGATGGTGACCACAGACGAGTCTGGGGATGTTGCCTTTGTAGTGGGAAAGGAGAAGACTGTTGCTTGTCTTCTGGTGGAAGAGAAACCCAAAGGTAAAGGAGATGACATGGTCATCAGACAGTTTTCATGTTCAAAACTGTGTCCATCAACAACAGCAACTAATTTTTTTGTTCTTTTTGCAAACGGAGATTAACACCGTTCAACTCATGATCTTCATCATCATCAGCCTTCATAGCATGCACTATAAAAAATAGATACTAATAAAACTGACAGACGTTATAACCTGCGGGAGTTAAACTTCATCCTTTTTTTCTAAAACCAGATAGTTTTGTGCATTTAATCAAATGTTGTTTGTGTAGCTTTCCTTTTAATATTTTGGATTGGCAGACCATTCAGTTGCACAAAATGTGTGGCATTATTCAGTGCCTGCGTCTATGCATGTGTGGATTTTATGAGATAATATTAGAACCATAATGGAAGGGAAAAGACTGCATATTAAAGCTACATTTCCCATATTTTCAGTGCTAATATTAGAGAAGCCTCACAACACTGTGGCTTTAGAGGGTGAAACGGTCACTCTTGCCTGCTCCATCTCTGACCCCAATGGCACAGTCACCTGGCTTAGGGACAATGCGGCTATCCGAGCAGGTCTCAAGTATGACCTGAGGAAGACTGGAGTATCACATCAGCTACGTATCCATAACCTGGGGCCTGAAGACTCTGGAACATATACCTGTGAAACTGCAGATGCACGCTGTGATGTCACGCTGACTGTGGAAGGTAAAGAACAATATTCAATCAACATGGATAAAAAACAAACATAAGAATTCTTGAAATTCCACTTCCTTCAATCACATCTACTCTGGCATCAAGCAAAACTTAAAAAAAAAAAAATCATCATGGAAGTTTCTCCTTTTATTTCTACAATGGGATACCAGACTTGCTATCTCAATATCTTATTTCCGTTTTAAACTTTTATCAGGTGCCCCTGCGTTTTTCCAGAAAGAGCTTGAAAACCAGGATGCCATAGAGGGTGATGATGTTACCCTGCACTGTGAGCTGTCTAAACCGGGTGTTTGTGTTGAATGGAGGAAAGGGGGCGTTGTCCTCCAGCACAGTAACAAGTATGAGATGAAGCGAGAAGGCTGCACGCAGCAGCTTTGCATACGAAACCTCACGCCTGAAGACAGTGGCTACTACACTTGTGATGCAGGAAACCAGCTCACTACAGCTTCTTTGGCAGTGCAAGGTACACTGTCGACTAAATTATTATCTTGTTTTGTCAGTCAACTTGGTATAATTTTGATTTTAGAGGGTCAGCGTATACATGTGTGTATTTTTCACTCAACAGTGAAAGAAGCCTTCATTGTTTCGGGTCTTAAGAACACTGACGTCTTTGTTGGGGAATGGGCAACTTTCTCCTGCCAGCTCTCTGGTAGGGCGCTTGGTAAGGTGGAGTGGTGGATGGATGGAAACTTGTTGGAGAGCAGCCCCTTTGTCGAAATAGGACTGGGGCAGGGCTACATCCACACACTCACCTTAAAGAACCTGGCTACCGATGACTCTGGCACTGTCACCTTCAAAGCGGGCGGTTTAACCTCAGCAGCCAAGCTCTTAGTCAAAGGTATCACATTTAGCAGCATTTTGTTTTTCCTTGTAGACCCTGCAGAATTCAAACAATCCTACTAAATTGTTATAAATTGTCAATGGGGCGTACATTTAAATTACTGGCTGTGGTAATTATAATTTTGAATAGAATTTTGTACAAGTTGCAAAAAATGTCTGTGTGTTTCTGTTAACTGTGATAGTTTTCTGCAGGGTTCTATAAAATCTTCATTAATAGATTAATACAGATAATTTGACATTTCAGTCTCTCATCATGCATGAGCAACGGTGTTGTACAGCTTAATAAACGTAATAGCAATAGTAGAGTTTCATTCTGTAAGTTTTGATACAATCTGAATATACGACTGGGTGCAGCACCACCGCAGAACTTTATTAGAGTCAATCAGAGTGACAGTAAAACCTGAAACATCTTAATTAAAAGCTTGTGGTAGCAAATTGTTGCTCTTCCTTCAGATGCTGTTATTCGGTATGTGCTGTAGTATCAGCAGCTAAAATGATTACGTCACAATTAAGTTTCCTGCATTATGTTTCATAAGTATTTACCCATTTTGTGGAACATAGTTGAACTTTTAATAATACAGAGTTGGACAGATCATCTGACCAAAAAAGGTTGGAATGTGAAATACGCTGTACTTTTAGTATTTATGAGCAGACAAATTAGTACCAGTTTTAAAACTAAACCTAAGCACCCAAAAACTACTCCTGAATCCCTGACAATGATGAAGTACAAAAGCGCTTTCCTTTGATGGCGTGCTACGCTGTTGTTCAAGCTTGTTAATGCATCTAGACATTGGTGGTGGGATTTTTGGACGAGGTCCTTGATGCTTGTGGTCAGTCTTCAGCATTCTTGGTCGCTAAGCTGTGTGATACTTTTGCTGTGCTGACATCATGTGTCACTTGCTCCTACATTGACATCTTCCTGTTTTTTTGTTTATTTGTTTTGCTATTTTTGCTGAATCTATGGCCATTTAAATGATAAAGGCAAACTTTTGCACTTAAAGTTACGACTGAAGTCCTATTGAATTTTGCCAAACAACAAAAAGAAGATGAAAAGAACAGTCGTATTGATTTGTTTTTGTCAGCCCAATACTTTTTGAAGTAAAAGCCAAAAATGAATGAAGGAATGAATGAATAAACAAACAAATAAATAATTTAAAACATGATTGTGATCACTATTACATGCTTAGCCGTGCAGCTGTACGTATTCCTTTGGTAACACTTATGACTATAATAATTATATTCAAATGTGTCCTCATCCAGGAAAAATATGCAATATGGTTTCTGGTGATGTGTAAGTTGTTCGATTCAGATTTTATTTTATCCACAGAATGGGGAAATATTTTGTATTTAAAAACCAAAATACATAAAAAAGACAACGTGCTGCTCCACCCATCAGTTCTGGCCAGATGCCCTTTAGTGTTCGGCTCCATTCACCTCCTTCATCTCTTTGCTCAAAGCTCTACCCATAACTTTCATGCATTAAAACTTCTAACTCTGCTACACTTATCATAAGTTTGGCATTGGCATTCTGTCCCCTTTTCTCATGCTCCTCCTATTAGCTGCCAGTACCACTTAGGTCTTGGTTGTAACTATTATTGTGAACATCAGCTCTTGGACTTTTTAACCCCTGAGTGTTGACACAGGACAATCCATTAATCACACAAAAAAAATATTCTGTATGATGCATTAAAAAAGTAAAAACAACACACATATGAATACACCAATAAGCTTTGGGGGTTATAAAGGCCATAAGGCATTTGGTATGTTCCATGGTATCGTGATCTCATGGCCAAGTCCTGATTATATGACCCACCCCCCCCCCTCCAACCTCAGATCCAACAGTTGAAGTGGTGAGCGAGATGGAGGACCTTCAGGCGGTTGAAAACCAACCGGCTGAGTTCATCTGTCAGTATTCGAGGCCAGTGAAGGCTCAGTGGAGGAAAGATGGGCAGCCTTTAAAGCCTGATGGCCGAAGGGTGGTAGTGGAGCAGGACTGGAATGTGGCTCGGTTGTACATTAGCCGTGTGTCCGCTGAGGATGTGGGCACATACTCCTGTGAGGCAGAGGGGACCTGTGTGGTTGCTTCACTTCATGTGGAAGGTGAGCTTCCCTCCACATGGAAAAGGCACCAAGCTTTAGGGAACCTCCTCTGCTATGTCACACTGAATATCTGTTTTGACAAAATAATCAATTTGATCTTTGTAAAACTGTACTTTTCTATCTTCTTAACTTTGATTTTAATAGCTTTGTTCCTTATTTTCCTCTCGGTCTCTCTCTTTTTTTTTAACAGCCAAACCCATTCAAATTGTACAAGGCCTGGAGGATGCGGAAACTTTTGATGGAGGTGAAACGCTTTTCGAGTGTGCCCTTTCTCGACCTGAGAACAAAGATTTCTGCTGGCTTCTTGATGGAAAGCCATTGAAAGAATCCCCTAATGCTGAGATTGTGTCTTTTGAGAGTGGTCGTCGTCATCTGCTGCTGTTGAAAGAGTTACATGTAAAAGACAGTTGCACAGTGACCTTTAAAGCTGGTACAGCTTCCACCTCTGCCCAGCTGTCTGTCAAAGGTGAGTCATCCACAGATGACCCCAGTTCAGTAAAAGCTGTCCTTATGGAAAATGTCAAATAAAAAATGATCAATAAAGAAAGCCAGCAATTACATGCACATAATAATAATAATATTAATTTTAAAAAAAAAGATGTACATGTCATTTTGTGGATTTTCACTCAGCCTGGAAACTGGAGATTGTGAAAGGTTTGGAGGACAGAGTGGCTGCAGTGGGAGAGAAGGTTGAGTTTTCTGTCAAGCTGACTGAGCCAGTCCCTGCAGCAGAAGTAGCCTGGTATGCCAATGGAGTTGAACTCAAGCCCAGTGACCTCTGGGCTATGAAGGTCGACGGCAGCTTTTATAGCCTTATCATGAGGCAGGCCCCTCTTTTGCCCCAGCAGGAAATCACATTTGCTGCAAGAGATGCTCTTTCTTTGGCCAAGCTTACCATCATCAGTAAGTATTTGAAGATCAGCATAGCAATGTTCTCCATCTCATTGCATCTCAGTAGGGATGGATTGTTGTTTGCTTCTTTATCTCGTAGCAGTGTTTTTAATCTTTTTGAGTTTGTATCTAAAATATTGCTTTTAGAAAGTGTACATAATATCAAAGTCATGTTTTTTTTCTTTCTTTCTTTCTTTTCTTACCAACAGCTGTACCTGATCCCCCTGAGGACCCAGAGGTCCTGAGTAAGACTTCAGAGTCTGTCACCCTCTCTTGGTTCACTCCTCTTCATGATGGAGGGAGTCCCATTTTGGGCTACAGAGTGGAAATGCGACTGGTGGACAGTGCACTCTGGCTTCCATGTCATTCTGAACCAGTCTGCAACACAGAATTTGTGGTTGAGAATCTCATCTCCGGGAGTGGCTACAGATTTAGAGTGGCAGCCATCAACAGAGCTGGAATTGGAGAACCAGTTGAACTCCCTCTAACTGTGCAGCTTGGTGAGTGGATGTACACTTACCTATCTATATTCCTATATGGAATTTAAACATTTTATAACCTTTTATATCATGTACCTTTCTTATTGTCCATATTTAAATATAATTATTTAGAAATGTGTCCCATTATACATTTTAATGTCACTATATTTTTTCCTTTTAGTTTAATTAAAATTTTAATTAAACATGAACATATATTCATCACAAACTGGTAACAAACATTTGCATCTGTATGAAATGAAATCCTTCGACATAAACCATTAGAGCTCCTGGAACAAACTGTGAAGTCCACTGGGAAAGATGAAGCTATGCACTAAAGTTGGTATATATCAGCTGCACAAAAATAGAAATGTAGCATTAAATAGTTTAAGAAAAGAAAAAATGTCTATGCAGGTCACGCTGAAAATGGATTTTCTGTACTGTACATCCTTCGTTCAGAGCATTGACCAGTAAAGCATGCCTTCTGCTTTAATGGTAATGTCTTATTTGGTTGTGTCTGTAGATGCAAAACAAGCAGAAATACTGGGACAACCAAGTCTGCCACCGGAAGCTGCTGAAGAGGGAGATCTCCATGAGCTGTGGGAAGAATCGACCAAGAAACGACGCATGAGTCGAGAACCCACCCTCGACTCGATTTCTGAACAACCTGAGGTCGATGGTAAAAGCAGCAAAAACAAAACTGAACAGAAAGAGCTCATATCATCTGAGAATGTGGAAATAAAAGCAGCTGAGAAGAAACAGGTCATTGTGTCGGAGAAGGAAACAGAGTCTAACCAGACCGTCAAGCTGCAGGAGGAGACTGTTTCTGGAGGCTCATCAATTGTATCTTACCTCAAAACAAGTAGCACAACTGCTGGCACAGCAAGCACAAAGGAAGAGACTCTAACGACTGACAGGTTCTTTGCACATTTCCAGATGACAGAGCAGAAAATAGTGGAGAAGACTGAAGTGAAAACAACTGCAGTACAGCAAACAGAGAAAACAGAGATGTCTTCAGAGAATTCCAGCATTATGGACATCACCAAAGAAGATGAGTCTGAGCTTACTGGTGCAGCTATAAAGATTCAAGCTGCCTTCAAGGGTTACAAAGCTCGCAGGGACATGCGCCCTGTCTTCAAAGAAGTCTTCAAAGATCAAACCAAAGAACCTAATGGTACCATACATCTTGAATGTATAGCAGAAGGTAAACCTGATAAAGTACGCTGGTTGAAAGACGGAGAAGCAGTGTCTGATGGAAAGCATCATCATATTGATATCTACAATGATGGCACTTGCTCTCTGGTCATCACTGCAATCACCACAAAGGACACTGGGGTTTACACATGTGAGGTCACCAACAAGTTTGGAGTAACTTCCCACAGTGCTAAGGTCACCGTAGGAACAGTAAGAGAATCATCAGGACGGCGACCACTGACAGTGGGCTACAGTGCTGACAGTGAACCTGAGAGCTCCTCTGGTAGTGAGATGGATGAGTCTTTGAGACAGGCGAGCAGACGCCTTAGGCGGCTTCTGCGCACTCGTCTCCCACCAGATGTTGAGGAAGAACCCTTTGTTAGCGCAGATGAAGGTGACCTGCGTCCTCCAGATCCTCACTCTTACCGTGAGGATGACAGTTACATCTACATTCGCTTCAGTACAAGGACAGAGGCCGAAGTTGCCTCTAAAAGGTTCCAGGAGATGTTTACAATCCATGGTGTTCCTGTGGAGACCACTATCATAGCAGCAGGGTCTCACAAAGTGGAGCTGCGTATTAAGAAGCTGGGCTACATCCAAGATGGGACACAGACCCCCACACAGGACCGACAGGGTCCTGCTCTCATGTCTGGAGCTCCTGGTAAGAAAATCATTGTGCCAAATGCAATATCTCAGCTATTTATTTATTTGTAAAATTTTCAACCATCAAACTATTTATTCTTGTTACCCAGCTGCCCCAGTGTTCTTGACAGAGTTACAAAGTCAAGATGTTCCAGACGGTTATCCAGTCAGCTTTGACTGCGTTGTGATCGGCAAGCCACCACCCACCATTCGCTGGTACAAGGATGGCAAACTGTTGGAGGAGAATGATCATTACATGATCAATGAGGACCAAGAAGGCTGCCACCAGCTCATCATTACCACCGTGTTGCCCACTGACATGGGCGTCTACCGCTGCACAGCTGAAAACAGCAGTGGCATTGCTGCCACTAAAGCTGAACTCAGAGTTGACAGTATGTGAATCCACACCAACAATTATGCATTTTCTTCCAACACAGGCTTTTGTTTTTGAGTTCAAATCTCTCTAGTGAAGACATTCATGTTTGTGTTCATACAAGTAAAATTGATAGAGAAAACAAAAGGAAAACTACAACTGAAGCACCAAATAAGATGATACATTTTTATTAATGGGTGCAAAGGTTGTTGTGTTTTCTTTTTTACTGGAAAACCACATTATTACCTACCTTCTGGCAACATCTTTATTTATTCACATCTATGCACGTTATCAGCAGTTGGATGCTGCATTTAAAGTATGAGATCTGTTAACAAGCTGCTGAAAAAAATTGCAGTCTGCATCTTCCAAAAGCAATGTGACGTTTCTTTTTTCTGCAATAAAGAAAAATAATTCTCACCTAAACAATATAACAATATGTCAGGGTATAGAAAGGAAAGTCACAAGTATGCACATCGTCAAAGTTTTCACTGTCTAATAGTGTACCTCAATTATCTCCAACAGTGTCATGCAGCTCAGATTATGACACTGCCGTTGATGCCACTGAGACGTCCTCCTATGTCAGTGCCAAAGGTTATGTTTCTAGGTAAATATACAGTGTTTTATAGTTGATTAAAAATAGATTCATTGGCTTATTTAACATTTATGAAACAATGACACTAACTTTATGCTCCATTGTTTTCCTCTCTCAAAGTAGGGATACTGAGACCTTTGAGTCTGTAGCCGAGGATGATCAACTCCCACAAGTTGTGGATGAGCTTCATGATGTTCACGTAAGCCCCGGTTCACCTATTGTGAAGATGCAACTGAAAGTAAAGGGTAAGTTTATCAATATATATTAATTGTCAGATTAAAAATGAACATGACTCAACCCGATTTATTTAATATTTTCTGTATTTTTTTTTCAGGTTTTCCCAAACCCAGAGTATACTGGTTCAAAGATGGTCACCCTGTACGAGGATCAGAAAGGATTGTGTTATCAACAGAAAGAGATGTTCATGGGTTGGAGATCATGGAGGTGAAGAGAGAGGATATGGGGGAGTACTCTGCTTACATCAGCAACGCAGCTGGATCTGCTTATTCCTCTGCTCGACTAATAGTGTTAAGTAAGTATGCAAGTATGCACTGGAACTACGATGCAACCTTCAAATTTAAGATGGCGTGCTTACATTACCTTCACGTTTCGTAACAGGCCCAGGAGAGATTATGCCACAGGACAAAAAAGGTAACTGAATATTCATCCTACAACTTTGTTAAAAAAAAAGAAAAAAAAAAGAATGTGGGCATACTGTACACTGCAAACATTTCTCGCGTTGCTTTGCACTATTTCTTTGCACAGACTCCAAGGAGCCCCTGGTGCCACCCCGCTTCCTCGAAAAGTTCTGCAACAGGAAAGTGAAACAAGGAGCAAGCATCACTCTCTCTGTCAAAGTAGAAGGTTTGTTTATTTTCATCTGGTAGCTCCGTAATCATGTAGAGTTTCAGACTTTACCTCATGCAGCATTTATCATTATTTCTTCACACTTGTGTTCACTCTTCCAGGCTCTCCCACTCCCATGGTCTCCTGGCTGAAGGAGAAATCAGAGGAGGATGTCTTGTGGATCAAGCCTGAAACTCGGGGCTACAAAATAGCAAGTTCTGGTCACCAGCACAGCCTCATCCTGATCGACGTTGGTACAGAATATTCTGGCATCTACACCTGTATTGCCACAAATAAAGCGGGGCAGTCCCTCTGCACGGCTCACCTCGAAGTGGATGACAGTAAGGAAAGCATGCACTTTGCAGTACATTACATTTAAATGGTTAGTGAATATACTGTCAGACTAAAAGACAAAGGATTGGTTTCTTAATAACTTTGCTTGTGTGGCCCTCAGAACCACAACCAAAGAAAGAGACTGCGGCCTCAGAGTAAGTTTGAACAGAAGCAGATTTCAAAATACATGCTAATACATTACATTACACTTATATTACAAATAAACGGAATTATCATCAAGTAATTTAGAGTAAAACGCCATTTTAATTCTTTTCAGGGTACTTGGAATTAGAGTTAGTCCTCCGGAAGAGGAGAAGAGCAGAGGAAAAGGTAAAAAAAAAAAAAAAAAAAAGCCCATACCAATAGAGGGGAAGACCAGTGAAAAATGAGCCACACCTATCTCCAAGCACCACACCCATACGGGCAAGGCTTTCCCAGATGAGCACCCATCTTTGTCATGCTCCATATCCCAGGAACTAGACAAAGTGGAATGCCAGCAATGATGTCTTAACAAGAATAATTTATTAGGAAACTAAGGAACCCAACCCCCCACCCAAAAAAACAAAACAAAAAAAAAAGAACCCATAGGTAGTGTGGCAGTCTAACCAGAGTGCAGAATTCCCTCTGTTCCCCCTGTCTTGAGCATTTATGCCCTTTATCAGCTGTCACACCCAGCCAGGTGCAAGCCCTCAGCCCTAATGAGCTTTCAATAGGCTGTAGGAGCTCCACCTGTCATCACACAATGCTTTTTTAAACATTATTAACTCCCAGGCTGTTTGTTTTTACTATGCCTCATTAGAAATTATGCCTCAGTAGAAATTCTGAATTATTTTCACATCCTTAGATCCCTTCACTGGCTCCACGTCTCCTCTCAGAATTGAGTACAAGGTCTCCCTCCTCACCCATCCACCCCCTACACACCTCAACATGCACAATCTGTTCTGCAACCACAAACACCCTCCAAGCGCCAGAACTAAGCTCCACAAGAGCACATCTTTCAGGCCATAACTCATGTCAAAGCCACTTTTTGTCTTCTTTCCAACAAGATATGACACATGGTTGTGAGTCTCATTAAGTCTGAGTTATCATTGTTTTTTGTGAACATTTCCTGTTCACTTTCAAAGCTCCAGTAAATGACCTGAAGGTCTGTGTGAAATCACTCATGAACAAAACGACAGCAAATGACCCTCACACAGTAGAACTGTAGATTCTTCTTTTCAACAAGATATGACACAGATTGTGAACGAAACATTACAGATTCTTTCAATGCTGTTTTAAACATTATTAACCGCCACAGGCTGTTTGATTTTTCTTTTTGCCTGAGTTATCATTGTTTATGTGTGAACATTTTCTGTTCACTTTCATCTGATCCACATGTGAAAAAGATGTACATTCCTAGCTAAAGTTACAGTGTGGTAAATAGGACCATTTTTTTTACCATTATGAACCTCATCCTGCAGATGGGAAATGTTCCTCTGACTGTCCAAGGTCCAGTAAATGACAAGAAGGTCTGTGAGTGACAAATGATACACTGCTTTGTAGGCATATATGGGTGTAAAAAGGGAAGACCTTTTATGCGACAGTTACAGCCATTTCAGTATTTCAAAGTGGGCATGTAGTCACATGATGGAGATGGTCGTCTCAAATCCAAATATGCATGCAGTCTGGTGCAGTTTTGGGCTTGGGGCAGAGATCCAACATGAACTAGGTCTATCATGCCTTATATTACAAAAATGAATCCTGTAGAATTAGTACTCAATTCTGAGAGGTGACGTGGAGCCAGTGAAAGGATCTCAGGATGGGGGTGATGGGGGCATGTCTGCCAATCTGCATTTCAGTATCCCACATGCTTTCAGTCAGTAGGAAAAACTCTGACGTCAAAGATAAACAGTTTTCAAAAAAGTGCCAAAGTCTTATGATTGACAAAACATCCAGACTCCTACACACAGAATGATGACAAGGACAGCCTGATTATCTATCCATCCATTATCTATACCCACTATGTCCTGTGCAGGGTCACGGGGGTCTGCTGGAGCCTATCTCAGCTCACATTGGGCAAAAGGCAGGGGTCCACCCTGGACAGGTCACCAGTCCATTGCAGGGCCACATACATACAACCATTCACACCTAAGGGCAAGTTATGAACACCAATTAACCTATCAAGCATGTCTTTGGACTGTGGGAGGAAGCCGGAGTACCTGGTGAGAACCCACGC
>JBAMYA010000009.1:13938229-13959655 GCA_037176975.1 Arrhamphus sclerolepis
AGAGGAAAACGCCGTTTTGGTTTTTTTAGGGGTATTGGGAGTGGGGGTGGGCCCTCTGGAAGGGGAGAAGAGAAGGGGAAAAGGGAAAAAAAAAAAAAAAAAAAAAAGCCCATACCAATACCATAACTTATATTCTTGTATTATATTTGCAGTAACAAATACTGTAATATTTATGGTGTTCCTTCTTTTTTGTGTATATCTGAAGAGGGAAAAACACCTTACCTAGGTGAACTGGGCACAGAGGAGTTCCTCATGAAACTCACTTCTCAGATCACTGAAATGGTCTCAGCAAAGATCACTCAAGGTAAGCATTTACTATAGTTTATGCTACTAATACCATTGACATTTCACTTATAATGTTCAGCTGAAGAGGCTACAGACTGCTTTCTACTAAAAGTACTGAGAAATGTTATATGAACAGGACAGATACACAAGGAAAGTAACCTTACCAGGCCCGTTGACGTTTTGTGCCATACAAACATAAAATAAATGTTTCCTTTGTCTTTGACATCACCAAATTACAGCTTGGTGATGATGTAATGAAATATTAATTATATCTTAAGTTTAAAGTAAAAACAAGAAAACAAAGGAAGATATTTCAGTTCCAGATAGTTTGGCAATACACAGCATATTTAGCCGCAGTGTTTTTGTTGTCATGAAATTGTATCATCTGTTGTTTAATTAAAAGGGAAATGTCTCTTTTTTTTTTTTTTTTTTGTCATCATGCATGAAACAAGCAAACTGACAAGATAACGCTTTCTTAATCGGTTTTCTAGTCAGCCACGGCCACTGACCAGTAAAACACTGCAGGTGTTCATTCCAGCCGAACATCAAATCAAATGATCTCAGTGATACCTTCAGCCAAACCCAAAGCCAGATGCATAAACTCTCTCTGTGTAGTTTCATGACTGAAGCTGTACATGTGCACAAAGGCATATTTTTACATGGATTTCTTTCTTTCTTTCTTCTTTTTTGTTGCCAGATTTATAAAAGTGAGCACACACCACTGAAGAAGAACAACCATAAAATAAACCTTATGAATAGTTCTTACATGAACATGCAGTTTTCATCGCACACACAGTTAAATAAAACTGTTCTTTAAAAACTAGAATAAGAGACAATTTCACTTTCTTACTTACTACCAATATTATTATTATCATATTCTCTTCTTTGCCGGTCAGTCATCCATTTATATCTTATCTCTATCTGACCTCTTTTACACTTGTTTTCTCCGCTCTGTTTCTACTTGATCACAGACAAACATGTGTGACAGTTGACTGAAGAATGTGCACATGCTCACTGGACTTTTATCCATGATACCATTATAGATACCAGTGTAGCAAATAAAGGTACCCAGGTTTTTTCTTGCTTCCAGCTTCAACACATCAGCAGACAACAAACACAATGACGTAGTTTTATTTCATTTTTCACATTTACAAGAGGAACACATAATAACAGGTCTTGTTGTAGGTCCTTTTTTATTTTTTGTTTTGTTTTTGTTTTTGCGCACATACCGTTTTTGTAAATCTGGTGCACGATATCATCTGTTAGTGGAATAAACACCTGTATGTTTTCCTTTCCCCCATTCCCTTTGCTATGGTTGAAAAAAAATGCCCAGACAAAAAAAAAACTAACCTTCTTGTCAGGTTTGGTTGTGCTCTTGAATTAATTCCGCCAGTTCATGATTTGTGAGTGTTTTTTTTTTTTTTCTTTTAATCTGAATACCTCGATACAGGAATTTTGAAGAGAAAAAAAGTACTTTTCAACAAATTTGAAAGTGACACCAAACCTGACAGTGGATTGTTTGCCTCTCACTTTTTACCTCTATGCCTCGGTTTACTAATATGAATAATGAAAACCTCTCATGTTTTTATAAAGACTTAATTTCGTAACCACTTTTACACCCATCACTTTATCAGTCCCACCAATTAAATGCTCATCCAATCACTGATTTGTTATTCAGACAGTTTACAGAATCATGAAGTGCTCCAGTGGATGAAATCTTGGCCCAAAGCTACCAGTATGTATCCCAAGTTCATCAGCATCACAGTTGCAATATATTGTTTGTTTTTTTCATCATTCCATTTCCACCACTCCCTACTTCATCACTGATAATAGTTTTTCTCTTGTTAAGAAAAAAAACACTTAAAAAAGGAAAGAAAAATACATATATATATGTTTTTTGCAGTGGCATATAAATTCTCATCTTAAAGCTAGAACAAACCCTTACTGACATACATGAACAGAGCTGGTAAAATAAGCATTATCTGTACCTGCATGTTGCTACTAACAGAGAAGTAATATGTAGTGAAGCTTAAAACTGGAATTATTGTTACAGATTCATTGTCATGTTTGTCTTTACATTTCAAAAACATGTTATGCTTTTTACCAAAATCCCTTAAATGATGTAACAGTTGTGCATTTAAGTTAACTGGTCCTGCTTAAGCCAAGCTTTAGCAAGGTAAACTGGTACACTTTCATGAAGAGCAAGATATTATGATTTCTTTGTCAGATGTGCAGCTGTTAGAATGTAAGATAGCAGACTTTAAACTTCTGATAGATAGATTACATTTACAAGATATGATATGGCCTGACTTGGCAAAAGTAATCTGTCCCGCTGCTGCTTCTTTTGTCCTTTCCACTCCAGCTTCATTACGTGTACCAGGTGCTGACAGTGATGACGAGACCAAAACTCCTTCTCCATCACCTCATCACGGCCGCTCCCGTCCCCCTTCTCTTATTGCTGACTCCTCCTCAGAGTCTGATGAAGGGGATGCCAGGGGCGAGGTGAGAACCATGGAAATGATCAATTTAGTCCATTTTGCTAAACAAAACAAAACAAAAAAAGTGCTTTGTAATTTGTACAATACCAATTCTGATAATGATAGTTTAAATATAATCTGTATATAATAAGTTGTAAATCTCACAGGCTCATATTTATGCACAACAGAACATAGAAAACATATGGAAAGTTTAAACTGAAGACATTCTCATTTTGTATTTGATGGCATTAACATTTCAGAAATAAATCTGGAACATGGTGATGTTTGACACTGTAGCATCCTTTTAACAACGGTCCATTTACCTCTGTGATATTGCTGCAGTTTTGGGAGAGAAATGTTGCCCCATGTGTGTAGAATTTGAGCTGCTCAGTAGTCACGGGTTTTCTCCTTTGGTTTTTTGGTTTGAAGTTTTCAGTTGATGTAAAGTCTGGACCGCAGACAGGCCAGTATGCAGTTTAGCATTGTCTTGCTGAAAAATGCAAGACCTTCCCTGACCTTGTTTGGATGGGGACATATGTTGCTCTACAACCTGTATCTTTCACCATTAGTGTTTCCATCCCAGATGTGGAAGTTACCCAATGCCCATACGTTAATGTACCCTTATAAAGATGCAAGTTAATGCTGACAACAAGCTGAATGGACCCTCTCCTCTTTGGGGGGTATGACATCCAAAACGACTTTTAAATTTGGATTGACCCTGCCAAAAATTGTTTTCCACTTTGTCTTTGTCCATTTGAAAGTCACCTTGACCTAGAATAGCGACATTTCAGGATCATGCTTGCATATGCCCTCTTTGCCAGATGGAGCTTTGTCCTGCATAAGTGGACGGCATGAACAGCTGAGTTCTTAGACACTGAATTCCAGAAAAGTTGCTGAGCCCATGTAATGATTTCCACTGCTGCCTCAGGGCCCGAAGCTGACGGGCATCCAATAAGAGATTGTTTCACAATTCATTCATCAAGTTTTTTTGTAGACTGTTGAACCTCTGCTCATCTTTTACTACTGAGAGACTCTACCTCTCTAAGATCCTTTTCATACCCAATTATGTCACTGGCTTGTTGCCAATTGACCTAATTAGTTTTTTGTACCACTTGCCTTTCCAGCCATTTGTTGCATGTGTCCCAGTTATTGTGTTGCTGCTATCACATTCTAAAGAAGCTACACTTTTTCATGAAATGGTAAAATGTCTCACTTTCAACTCCAGATATGTTTTCTATTTCTATTATCTATTTTGAAGACAGAGTGTATTTATGAAACATATGCATCATTGTATTCTGTTTCCTTTTTCTTTTTTTTTATTAACATTTAACACAGTTCAGAAATTGTCATTGCACATATAAATATTATTTATAGGGAAACAAGTATGAAACCAGGTTTACTTCTGATACAGGCTGGAATGTTTTTCACTGAATGACAAGATGAACATACACCTCAGTGGTGTGATTCAGTGAGATTTTGTTTCGTTAATATGAATAATATTTGAGTAAATACATTAGAGACATTGACTTTAAACTTTATTCAAACACAGAGACCCAGTACTGGAATAATAATCTTATTTTCTTTCTTCTTGTCAATGAACACAAAAACCAAACTGACAAAGGAAAGACATTTCAACATGTTTGCCGATTAATTTAAACCCTCATTTGCTGTATTATTGAAGTTATTATTGTTCATTTTTATTTAAATGTTTTCACATGACTGTAACATAACTGTTCACGTATCTGTTTGTATACAGTTGGAAAGATAAAATGTTAGATAAAAAGTAATTATTTGTAACCACATTTTAATATGAGAAATGTATGAAGATTCTTGTGCTGCATGTAAAAAAGAATAAAGCAAAAAAGTTGAGATAAAATGGAAATAGATTGATTTGAGCTAGAATCAGCTTCTTATGCTTATAAAGTTGCGTGTGACTCGTATGTCATTAATAACTTTTATAAAATACACATTCTTTTAGATGTTTGACATCTACGTGGCAACAGCTGACTACAACCCAACCATTGCGAGCAAAGATTCCATCTCTCTAAAGGAAGGACAGTATGTTGAGGTTTTGGACTCAGCGCATCCACTCAAGTGGTTAGTCCGAACAAAACCCACGAAAACAACACCATCCCGCCAAGGCTGGGTCTCACCTGCCTACTTGGACAAAAAACTCAAAGTATGTTTCAACACTGTAGTATCTGCATTTTTAAATATGTATATGTATATATACAGCTTCAGCATTGCTTAATATTCTTGATGCCTGTTTAAAAATGTTCATTTCAGCTCTCTGCTGATGCGGGTGACCTTCCAGAAACAAGTGTAGAGGAGGTGTCTGAGGGGGAATACAAGAAAAAGTTGTTGTAAGTGGAGCGCTGTTAGAGCCACGCAGCTACAAATGATGTAAATAAAAGACACTCTGTAACAAACTGTTATTTCATGTCCCAAGCCAACTGATTCAGGACCTGATAAATGGCGAGTCAGAGTTTGTCAAAGAGGTTGATTTCTTCACCTCCCACCACCTGAAGCATGTTGGCAGCCCAGATGTACCACCTGATGTCTCCAGCCAGAAGGAAGCCATTTTCAGGAACATTGATGACATCAAGTCCTTCCATAGCAGGTGAGTCCACCAGAAAACATTTGATTGCTATTTTATTATTATTATGCGAGTATGTGCATCATAACCAGAGATTAGTAGATTAACAATTTGTATTTTTCTCTCAAATACTGAGAAAACTACTGATATTTATCATTAGATTTATCATTACATTTCATTTATTGTTAAATAACTATTTGTTTTCTTCGCTTATAGGACATTCCTCCCCAAGTTAAATGACTGTGAGACTGATGATGATATAGCCATGTGCTTCCTGAAGAGCAAAGAGGGCTTTGAGAAGTATCTTCAGTATCTTGTGGGTCAGAGTCAGGCTGAATCTGCTCTCAGTGACAAGTCTGTCCACCGTTTCTTCAAGGTAACACCAGAGATGTTATCGCTCAGAGAGATTAGGAATTGGCACCTGTCTTTTACATGTAACTTACAAATTGTGTTTTTATTTGCTTGTTACAGCATTCTTGTGAACTACAAGATGCTATATATTCACATCATTGCTGCCTTGTAAATCCTGATTTAGGTTTTCAGTCATATTTGTTGTCACAGGAATACTCTGAGAAAGAGCAGGCCAACGCAGACCCCTCAGATCCCCCTCTACGGAGCATTAAGGCCTACCTTCAACAGCCGCTGGACAGGATTCAGAAGTACAAGGCTGTCCTCAAGGTGACAGCTTTGACAGAGACTATGCAGACTATGGAGTCTGCAGCTATATTTTTTATTTATTTATTTACAATACATATGAAAATGCATGAGACTCACAATTGGAAGACACTTGCTTTTTTGCTATCTTAAAGTTTCTATTCCAACCACTTTAGGAGCTCATTCGAAACAAGGCAAGAAATGGCCAGAATTGCTGTCTACTGGAAGAGGCATATGCGATGGTATCTGCGCTCCCACAGCGTTCTGACAATACCCACCACGTCTCCATGATTGAGAACTATCCAGCAACCTTGGAAGTTCTTGGCGAGCCTATTAGACAGGTAATATATATGACGTTATACTCCCTGATGAGACATTTCAGAAGTTGTTTGAGGTTGATTGCTTATGTCTTCTACTCTTCCTGCCCCAGGGACCTTTCCAAGTATGGGAAGGAGCTCCTGGAATTAGAACATCCTCTAGAGGTCACCACCGTCATGTCTTTCTCTTTAAAAACTATTGTGTAATCTGCAAGCCCAAGAGAGACAGCAACACTGATACACAAGCATATACTTTTAAGAATATGATGAAGGTAAGCATTTTGATTTAATTCCTGACTATTGTTATCATTCATTTTATGGTCAGTGCCCTGAGTGATTTTTATTTCATAATTCCTTCACAGTTGAATAACATTGACGTGAATGAAACAGTGGAGGGGGATGACCGTGCCTTCGAGATCTGGCATGAGCGAGAGGACTCTGTGAGAAAATATACTTTACAGGCCCGAACCGTTACCATCAAAAACTCATGGCTGAGAGACCTCCGAGAACTGCAGCAGCGATACAGCATGCCTGCATGGAGTGAGTGGGATGTTCACAGTTTCCTTCTCATTTCTAGTCATTCTTATAATTTTGAATATTCCATCCATTCATCCATTATCTATACCCGCTATGTCCTGTGCAGGGTAATTTTGAATATTGCTTTTCATAAATTATATTTTTTGCCCAGGCCCCCCTGATTTTGATGAAATCCTGGGAAATTGTACAGCAGAGTTGGGCCAGACTGTTAAACTGGCCTGCAAAGCCACTGGAGTGCCTAAACCTGTGATCACTTGGTACAAGGGTAAGACAGCTGCCTCACTATATGTATGTGTGTGTGTGTGTATGTGTAGAGGCTACAAATGATTTTACTTTGTTGGATGTAGATGGGCGTACAGTAGAGGCAGACCCTCATCACATCATTATTGAGGACCCAGATGGTTCTTGCACACTCATCCTGGATAACATGACCGCAGATGATTCTGGCCAGTACATGTGCTTTGCCACAAGCTCGGCTGGCAATGCCAGTACTCTTGGAAAAATCACTGTTCAAGGTGAGTGACATGCAGTAAAATGTCCTGAAGTTCCACATTTATTACCTGTGTGCAAAGCTGCCACCACATAAGCTGCTTCCCTGCCAGTTGAAGACATGATTGTGCTCTTTCATTTACTATCACAGCAACAGCCAACTGTGATACATTAGACTTCATCAATTTAATAAGTTATTTAAAAAAACATCTTAATTTGGCTGCTTCAGGAAGCGCAAGTTTAGACTTTTCATTAGCTATTCTTTAACGGTATGCATTTCTTATGTTTAAATGTTATGTTCTTTGCAGTACCTCCTCGTTTTGTGAATAAAATGAAGAATGTTGTCTTTGTGGCCGGTGAAGATGCTCAGTTCACCTGCGTGATACAAAGTGCGCCCAACCCCAAGATAAGGTATGACTGATTTGTATACTTTTCTTTTTACCAGCTAATCTTTTGCTCTTGAAAAATTTACTCTCAGTATAAACCTTTGCTCTCTTGCCATGAATACCTTTTCAAGGTGGTTCAAGGATGGCCGGCTTCTGACTGACCAGGAAAAGTATCAGACCTACAGTGAGCTCCGTAGTGGAGTTCTGGTTCTGGTTATAAAGAACTTGACTGAGAGAGACCTTGGACACTATGAGTGTGAGGTATGTCCTGACTAAATACATGTGTGTTACGCTTCAGAGCGTAATAAATACAAGTCGTCTGATGCTCGCCGTTTGGTCCATGCTTTTATTTCAGAGTAAAATGGGACATTAAATGGCGTAGTTTAAAAGCAAAAAAACAAAAAAGGAAACGTGGAACAATTGGTGTGTTCTAAAAACTTTGACCAGTGAAACACTACTAGCAGGTCTCCACAGATGGACCTTAGAGTCAGACTATGTCCACACTTATTCCAAAACCTGTTCACATCCACACTAGCGTTCCAGCTCCTTGTTGGAATTGATCTCCATTCACATTAAACCACCATATACGTTTATCATGTGCTCATTGGGCAAGTAAAAAACAGACTGAAAACTCTACATGAAGTAACTTAACTGCAGATTTTTTCTGATAGTCACCAGCATCATCATCTGCGTGTTACTGCCCAGTGATGGTCACATGAGTTGACAAATCTATGTTTTCTTTTCCAAATGCTTATTGCTTTGCACATATAAATTAGGTTGCAACGCTGCAGCTAATCAGAAATGTTTCTGTTTTCCACCATCAGATTTACCAAAGTGATGTGAATGCCAGGTGTAACAGTCATAAATCATTTTACATTTCTGAATGAAAATATATTAATGTAGCCTGGACTCTGAGAAAGACAGACACTGGAGTTTGATTGGGACCCTCAACACAGTTATCCCACTTTCTGTATTTCTGAAATGAGATCCATCGCTCCAGTCTCAGGTTACTGCAAGATTTCTTAAATGACCCCTCTTTCTTGTTTCTTTCGTAAATTCAGCCCCACCCTGTTTGTAACTGTAACCAGGCACCCTGCCACTGCTGCTGATAGACGCTCAGCGTGATAGTTACCTGTCTGTGTCTGTGCTGTGATAGGGATGACATCTGCCAGATGCTTGTCCATGTAAGGTCATGCCACCGAGATCCCAGTTTTCCCTCTGTCTCCTATCTTTTTGGAGAATATCTAAAGCTTTTTTTTCCTAGCAACCCTAGAGTCCTTAATCATGCCACAGATTGTCCACTTTCTCAGCTTTTCACTTTGGCCGGAGAGCTAAACCTATGAAGAGTTGTGATGGTTTCAAACTTATTTCATTTCACTAATGTTGAGGCCACTGTGCCTCTGGCAATTAAAAAATCAAAAAGAAAATTTAAAATAGTTATACAATGTTGCCCATGGCTTTGCTATGAGAGTCTACAAAGAGTTCCTGATGTGCAGTGTGAAACGTAAGCTTCATACGAGAAGATGTGTGTCCAGTCTCTTCACTCACAGATACTCTGTTGTGAGGATTCAGACTCTTGTCGCCCCACAATAAAGAGTCCCAATACTTTTCTTTGCTGTTTTTATTAGTTTTGTGGAGTTTCATTTTAAGAATATAACCTTTTTCATTGTGGGTTTTAGTGGGGAGAGAGTGGATTGTGGGGGTTGGATTTATTGATTTAGCATCTAAAGGTTAAAGATAGATGATATCAATTAGCAGCAGAAAGTCATATTTAGGACTCTAAAAATATATTCCTGTTGTTGCCAGTTGTCTAACCGCCTGGGCAGTGCCAAGTGTGCTGCAGATTTAGTCCTCCCCTCTACTGTGGCTCGTACTGGTGAGCAAGCCATCACTATTGAAGGTAGGATTCCTTTTTTTTTTTGTTGGTATTATTGTCTTTGTATATTTTATATTTGCAGACATTCTGACTAAGTAGAAAAACAATTCTATTGTGCTTTTTTTTTTTTTTTAAAAAGATTTAATCTGTTGAGACACTGTCTACTCGAAGTAAATATCATTTTGTTAGCTCTAGTTTTATCTTTTTTTTAAATTCTGTTTATTGTTTTGTTTTTTTTGTTTAGTCACAGAGCAAGAGACTAAAATACCGAAGAAAACCATCATTATGTAAGTCTGATTATTCTTCAGTGATACCTATGCTTTATCACATGTGTGTTATCTTAATTCTGTAGACGATCTGCTGAAAACATAAACATGTTGCTAATTTAACTATGAGATAATATCAACTTGCAGTCTTTAAAGGTTGTTGTATTCCAGTAGTGCTCTGTATTTTTTAAGCATGCATAGCTTTGAACTGTACATATTACATTTTTGTCAGTAACATGGGATAAAAGTGAATTTGAAGCAGTCGTCTACATGTGTGGCTCTCTATGCATTGTGCAGTATTTAAAGTCCAAATGCTAAAGGATTTTATCATGAGGATGACGAAGGGAGGGGCTGTTACCAGCTGGGTGCTGTCTTTAGCTGATAACTGCAGCTTATCAGATGGCTTTTATATTTAGAAACAAAACATAAAATTGTATCTGCATTGTCCTCTTGTGCAAATTACACACTGACTTTAAGAAAAGCTCAAAAAGAAGATATTACAGCAGAGGATAAATCTGTATTTCATGACGGACACCTTCATGTTAATAGATGTATGGAATAGAAAGGCATAAAATCTTCATTTTTAAACAATTCACATTACCCAGAGAAGTTTACATCTGAATGAAAGTAATGTTTCATGAATGCCCACGTGTCATCAGACCTTTTCCGTATTAGTTTCAGTGGCACATCATGTATGGATGATTTTACAAGTGGCAATTTAAACCTCCCAGCTTTGATCATCAGTGTGAAAACTTCATACAGCATATTATTTTTTTACATTTCTCTGTAAAATAACTGCTGTCCTCCTATTATTCCAGTGAGGAGACTATTACCACTGTGGTGAAGAACCCACGTTTGAGGAGACACAGATCTCCTGGGTTGACTGTTGCTGGTGCCCACCGCTCTGAGACTTCTACCCCTGAGCCCTTTACAACCAGGCACAGGAGGATGCCCACCCCACGGAAGACCACTGTTCCAACCTTATATGTTACTGAGCCCGAGGTTGCAGAAGCCAGGGCAATGGAAAGCAGGCCCAGGTGGGTTGAAGTAGAGGAGGTCATCGAGTACAAGGTCAACAAATCCCCTAGGCTGTCAAGGAGGAGAGGTATCTCACCTGCAGGGTCTGAGCGTGCAGCCACTCCCTCAAGACCTAAGAGACATACCTTGGAAAACCCAAATGTGAACAATTCCAACAACAAGCTGGTGGAGCAAGCACAAGCACAGCTTCAGGGAGATGTCAGCAGCCAGCTGCTCTCATGGGAGGAAGAGGAATCTAATGTTGCCTCTGCTTCAGGGCAGCCAGAAGAGCTCTCATCTGTCCTCACAACTGCTGGAGAAGATGCTGAGGACTCAGAAGACGATCAGCAAACTGTCATCTTTGAACCTGATGATGAAAACAACGAATGTGATTTGTCAAGAAAACAAGAGCCCACGATCCTGAAAGAAGGAGATCGTATTTTGACTCTGGAAGACTTGGAGGACTACATCCCTGAGGAAGGAGAGACATATGGCTCTTCCAAAACTGCTGATGAAAAGCCCTGTGAGATCTCTGTGCTCCAGAGGGAGATTGGCGAGTCCAGAGTGGGACAGCCGGTACTTCTCAATGTGGGACGGCCTGAAGTGGTGCCAAGGCAAAGGAGCAACTTCTTCTGTCGCTTCAGGGAGCACCTCTCTAGCAGCCTTTTCCCGTCTGTCTTCTCACAAGCCAGCCAAACTCAGCCAAGGAGGGAGAGGCAAATCCCAATCCAAGTGAGCCATGCAAAGCTGGAGGTGAAACCTTCATACTGCTCAGAGGTGCAGAGAGTTGAGGGTGGTCAGCAGAGCTTTAAAACCAAAGTGTCCACTCAGACCTACGGTTACACATCAGTCGGCAACCCTGTAACTCTTCAAATTAGAGAGGACCCTTACCAGAACCAGTAGACAAGTTAAATTTGGTACCACACACCCTCTTAGTCTTAAATGGATACATTTCTTCATACATAATGAAAAGGACACTCCTAACCTAAGGTACGCCTGCTACATTTGACAAACCATTCCATTTTGAAGTAGTCAATCGGAAAAAAAAGTGTCAGTCTCCTGAGTTGTTTTCGCGAGAAATCGTTGGAGTTACAGGGTTAGAGGGGTTCTTTGGGGAAAAAGGGGTTCTATTACACAGAATGTTAAATCTATCCGGGGTATCTTTTAGTTATCCGGCTGTGCTAACCCTAACACTCAAGACTGCACTAAGAGGCAAAGTTGATCGAACTTTAGAAATGTGCTCAGTATTCTACATCATTAAAGCACCAGACGATTTGAAGGAATATGATTGTGCATTTTATTGAATTATTTAATTAATGTATTGGGGCATGCAAGAAGGTTTGAGATTTACTCTGTCAGATTCAAGTCCTCTTTACATAAAATGTGGCTCAGACACTGACAAGCCAGTCAGTGGGCCCAGATGTCCTTGTAAATCTCTAAGTTAGTTTTTGTCAGCCAAAAGCTAAATAAAACAGATTTAGAGGTGTTCCTATATGTGTCAATATCTTATTTTGAAACCTGAACTGCTTAACATGTTAGGTTTCCAGCATCAGTTGTCATGGTGATACAAGCTGGTGAGAAGTGAACTTTGTGAAAATCCAGAGTTAAACCAGAAGTTACCTCCTTAAGACACTTACTCTAATTTATAGTTCAGGCTGTGAGTTGGAAACTAAGTTGGAGGTATATTTTTCTGCAAGTCTTGTGCATGACAAAAAAGCGGTATGACTCAAACCCAAAACATTAAGGTTTGACATTTCATTACTGCTTAAGTTCATCATACCTTAACAAAATTGTGAACTTGCCAAAATTGACTGATTCAAGCATCAAAATTAGTTGGAAAAAAAACCCCAAAAAATATTTTCTTATTCATCAATAGCTACACAACATGTTTGCATATTTAGCTTTACTTTTGTACTTTTCAGAAATTTTGCATTTTACAGTGCCTTGGATTCCTTGCACAGGAAGTGTTGTAGTTAATAAGGTGCTGACTTCATTTTTCAGTTTCTGTATTGCTTGTTTTTAAGTCACTGATGTGCGAACTATAGGATAGTTTTCCATTGGTGTTGGAATGATTCCTCAGTGAGCAATTATACAAATATAACGTAGTCCAGCAAATAATTTGGCAAGTGAACTAAAAACACAGATGCTTCAAAGATAATTTGTCGACTGTATTTTGTAAGACTATTGGACATTTAGTGTGTTTATGCAGTGCAGTTGCCTGCGAGCTCTTTATCCACGTGTAAGTGAAATTATTTTCGAGTGACTGCATGCATTTGCTTTGCTAAAGCAGCTGTATTTAATCCAGGATATGCACAACTGTAAACTCAGATTAAAGGGTAAATGTGTGTGCAAAGTACTATAGTTCATGGAATTTATTACCTTCCAAGTGCAATTACAACCCCTAAAGATGTGTGGCCTTCTGTGTGTAAAGGTATCATTTACAAAGAGTATGTTATTTAATAATCTGGAAGCACTAACAGATTGTAATTGCTTGTACATGTGTAGTTTTGGATAAAACAAGTCTGATTACAAAGTATTGAATTTAATAAATGTACTGCAAATACACAGCGTTACCTGCCTCCTGCATAGTTTTAATTCCACACATACATGATGTGCACTTGGGTGCTGAAACGCCTTTACTGGAATTTAAAGATTTGGCAGCTCTACTGTTAAGACATATGATGGATTTAAACTATATATATGTAAAAAAAAATTTATACATACGAGCTGGTGTAATTAAAAAATCAGCACTTATACAGGTAACACAGAAAGAAAAACTGATTTATTATGAATTAATTGGTGTATTAAAATAAGACGGTTCAATGGAAGTGAAAATAAGAAATAGATACCAGTTTATAAATAGCTGTAATACAAGAAAAAAACATGTATAAAGTAAAATTACATTTGTGTGCTTTTCTAGACAATACATAAAACGATAAACATGTAATTTAAAAGCACTTCTTTTAGAAGGAAGCAGAACAGTTCACTGAATGCCTTTTTACTGTAAAATGAGAATGTTACATAATATATAAATTATAAAAGTTTACAACTGGGGGGGAAAAAAAGTGTCTGCCCACAAAAATAAAAGAAAACATTTAATGTGACACTGTTATAATTTTGTTTTGTTCAAAGGTCTAAGTCTTTGTGATGGGACTTGGATCGTTTTTGAGCACAGCATATTTCCAAAAACAAAACCATCATGTGTGTTGACAACTTAACAAAAATATTCCAAAAAGAAGAATATGTCTGCAATGG
The DNA here is from genome assembly GCA_037176975.1 of Arrhamphus sclerolepis. Taxonomy (NCBI): domain Eukaryota; kingdom Metazoa; phylum Chordata; class Actinopteri; order Beloniformes; family Hemiramphidae; genus Arrhamphus; species Arrhamphus sclerolepis. The sequence goes on from JBAMYA010000009.1 coordinate 13,952,385, forward strand.
AATAATTTTGCTTCAAGAAGGTACAGCTGACTCAGCATGTACCTTCTCAAAGTAAACAGCTGTCAAATTATCCTGAGACAAGTTTTACTATTAAACTCCTATTGTACCTGTCACCAGTACATGAATTGCCTGTCTCCCCAACAAACAAGACACACAAAAAAAGAAACATTTGGAGACAAGTGGAACAGCTTGCTGCCAATAATAAGTGTCAGATGTGCTTCTTCTTTTTAATACACCCTTCAGAAGACCAGTTTTCTCACATTATGGAATGAGTCACGCGGTAGACTGTTTGTTTGTGCTACTCCGGTTTGGCGAGCAAACAAAGCTGCACGCAGTAAAGCCAAAAGAGAACTTCCTGCATGATGGTCGCACTTCAAGTCAGAGTACTTTTCTTCATACATGTTAAAAATAAAAATATCTAAAAACCTTTCCTAACAGCAAAGAAAATCTATTTTGTTGTTAACTACTTCAATAGATGTGTAAAATATGTTCGTAGATCCACAAAAGTTTGTCGTCTGAAGTTCACAGACCGCCCTCTGAGGGAATGCACATGACTGGAATGGAGGTCTGCAAATTTGCAAGGAGTGGCTGAACGGGACTAAAAAGGGTCAGGATGCTGCTGTCCCCTACGAAGATGTACTGATGTTCTTGACCTTGTTGATTTCCTAAAGAAAAGAAGAAAAAAAAAATAGTTTGTACATGTAAATGTGTAATACTGACCATTAGGTAAAGACAAAAATACATCTGTGAACTGTCAGAACTGAAGACAATGTAGCGCACACATCACAGTAAAAGGCTACATCACAGTACTCAGCTAATTCTTAAGTGACAGGAGCACATTTGTGTTCAATATAATCTGCCGGTCACATACGTCACACCAACTCACCTTTCTGGATTTGCACTCTAAATGAACCATGAATTCACTCACTCCACTACTGTAATTTATGTATCATGGGTAAAGTAAATTTTCTTAGATAGATAAAACACAACATATACTATTAAACTAGATATTTTATGTACACCTTCTCATATTGTGAGTCTCATGACAAATTTACTGAAGTATTGATTTCCGGTACAAACACACACGCCCACTTTCTCAACTGCACTTGTGAGCAACAATGACTGTATTTCTGTGTTTGGTAGCCGATTAATTTGCGTTTCCGTGAGAGCCATCTTGTGTTAACGTGCCACACTGAAAGCTGCTGATGGAAACACAGTGGCACGAAGCCTTTGTCTATTTTTGGAAAGCAGTATACCTTTTTGTTTATGGCTTATAAATCACAAACTACACCAGCTGGCTCACGCCGTCGCCTTTTTCTGGTACCCTGCCTCCTCCAGATAAAGCTCTCCTCGGCCAATAAACTAGAATTTGCTCTCTCTAAACGGCATGCTTCTCGTGTATCAATTAAGTTAATGTAAGTTATGTGTCTTGTTTGAAAACACGACCCCAGACTGATAAAAAGCCTGCTGACACAGTGCGCACTTAGAGGTCCACAACAACAAATATAATAATAATGATGATGATAATAATAATTATTATTATAATGCAGAAACTCTAGTGAGTGATGATCCAAGTAGAAAATATGAATATAAAGAAACAGAAGATGTTAAAGTTTATATTGAACAAATAAACAAATATGAAATAAATTAAATGTATATTTTTGTGTACGTATCAGATTAAATATTTCAGTTTGCAATAATAATAACAGATCTGCTACAGAAACTAATCATCTTCAAAAATATAAAGCAACAAGCTAATCTATGTGGCCCAACTCTTGACTTTGTAGGCCAGTCTTGGTTACCAAGGATGTAAGAGAAGTAAATAAACACTTGGAACTTATGTTTAAATTATCTGTTATATTGGACACGATAGCAAACTTAATGTTCAGTGTCATCAAATAAACAATCGCTGCTCTGCAAAAGCAACTCACCTCAAGAAGAGTTTGTTTTAACTTCCCATAAGCATCCTCCAAATTATCATTGACGATTACAGTATCAAATACACCAGGTTCTTTACCTACAGGAAGATACAATGATACCAAGTTATGATTTAAAGGTCTTTGTGGTTTGGCTTTGAACTTTACTGGGGCAAAAGATCTCTACTTACTAAACTCCATCTCCACCTTGGCTGCTCGTAAACGCTTCTGGAGGCTCTCCTCCGACTCTGTTTTTCTGTCCCTTAAACGTTTTTCCTGAAGCAGTAAATCCACAGAGTATTCAGAAACACCCACAGATTCTCACCAGTTCACATTTACAAACTCTTGTTGAAAGGAAGCTTAGAACCATCCATACAAATGTTAAATGTATTTTGATTATGCTCACCAGGATTTCCATTGATGGCGGCTGGATGGAGATGTAGATGGGCTTGAGGTCAGTCCTTTTAATGTTCTTCACACCCTGCATGTCAATGTCAAGTATGCAAATGAGGTTCTTGGCCTGGACGGCTTGCACAGCGGCTTTACTCGTCCCGTACAGGTTCCCGGAGAACTCTGCATTCTCGATGAACTCGCCGTTGTCGATGGCTGCCTGCATCGTCTCACGTGTAACGTAATGGTAATCTGACACCCAAAAGAAATGAAAAACAGAATGAATGTAAATAAAACCACTGAACTGTTGATTCCAAAAAATGCTGTAGTGACCATGAAGGAGAGCGTGGTGCATGGTGTACCTCTGCCATTTTCTTCTCCAGGTCGAGGTTTTCTTGTTGTATCTAAAAGGTGACAACACATTTGTTTTACAGTCGCTACAACACTCTTGTAATCATCTCATTAGAACAGAGTCAGATCAACAGATGAATGTTCTTGCCTTAAAAAAACACTTTAATAAAATGTGAGTTTGTGACTACATTTATAATGAATAAACCTCACCACTGACCAAACCCAGGACAAATGTTTTACTACTATTGACATTGTACTAAGACACTTACGAGACACACTGAAGCCAAAAACACTGTCGTATTCTTTCATGAGCCTCTTCAGCAGGGTACTTTTTCCAGCTCCTGATGGGCCGCTAAACACCACAGGCCTCGGTCCAGCCATAGCTGTAAGAGAGGTGGAAATAAAAACCAGCAGTTCATTATAGGAAACAAGTGGGTGGGGCAGGAGAGAACAACACATCTCGACTAGAATCTTACATGAGTCATCATGAAAGCAAAATTAGTTCATCCACAAAAGCAAACATGACTTGGGGGAGTGAGAGACACGGTCCTTTAATAACACTCCAGCGGGTGCGTAGACGTTTTCAGACAAGCCAAGACAAAAGTTACAAAGCCAGCAGTTCCTTTCTATCAAAAAGATCTCAAGAGCAAAGGCGGTTGCCTGGTTAGCACGCAACAGAGTCACCATGATGCTGACAAGCAACTTTTCCTCAGTATCTGGAATCTCACTCTGCATGTGGAGGCAGAAAGCAACACGGCTACAAGAAGAAAATCTGCTTTTAATAAAGATACACATTCAGTTCATCTCGTTTCTCATCATCATCTTTTTCTTGGCAACATCTGTTTCACTACCACTGATTTATGTTAGGGTGCTCAAGTGAGGATTAAAGTTAGAACTGTGGCGTCTTCCTTACCTTTCCACAAAACCCACAGAGCTCAAGTAAACGAAGAATTCAAGCAAACGGGGAGGGTTTGATTTTATGCCAGGAAACTGTAAGCAGGTGGGAGGGGACAGAGTGAGAGGGCAGGGCTAACTCTGCACTCCAGCCTCTGGGTGTATGCTGGTACAGACGGAGCCAATAAAAAAAAAGAAAAAAAGTGTTTTCAATGCTACAAATGTACTTAAAAAATAAACAAAAAGAAAACATGGTGAAGAACAAATATCAGTCTTCATCATCATTGGCTGGAGCGCTATAATTTATACTTTAGGTATCAGATGTGCTGGTAATTAGTTCATAATTGCAAAAAGAGACACAAAATGAAAAAGTAAAAAACACAGGCTGCATCTTTAATAATGAAAAAGAAAAAATCTTGGTTCCACCTGGAAATAAACTGAGCAACAGCCTTCTTGTTTCCAGGGAACAAAATGCACCAAGGTTGTTTGTGCAAGTACAGGTGACAAAAGTCATTCTTAATTGGCCTTTGAATGTCTTCCATAAGACTTGTCCAATTAAAGGTGCCGCAGCTCCTTTTTCAAAAGAAGAGAAGAAACGTGTGGATATTAAACTAATTTCAAATGACCACCTATTATTTTCATGGGGGAATCTGCAATGAAAACAATAAGAGCTGCATCTTCACAGACAAATAAAAAAAAACATTAACTGCATACCTATTTTTTTTTTAAACACACTATAGAGAAAAGTAAAAACAAGATATTAACACTAAAAGGAATCATTGGTCCCATTACAACAACTATTATATTTTCCTCCTCAAAGTCCATAAATGAGTATCATCACAGAGGGATCAAAATCTATCTTAAGATATTCAGGAAACTCTAATGAGCTTTTATTTATTTTAAATGTCCAACAATAAAATTGCTGAAAGTTGCACAGACATATAATGCAACACCTACACAGCAGCATGACAGGAAATGGGAGTCATATGAGACTGATATCAGCACGGGCTAACGCTTATTGGAAGCAGCAGCAAGCCTAACAACGTAACATGTGGCTAAAAGCAACAATTTAAATCATGTGAACTCTATTAGGTTCCAGACGTCAACCAAAAACGGTATTCTGGTTTGAGGGTTTTCCTCATAAATGTCTGTCTTGGCATTAAAAGATTATTACTATCATATGTTGTTTTGTACGAGCAATATGAACACGTCCTCTTTGGTGCTAGGATTTTTCACATTCTTAAATACTAGTTACTATTAATAGGAACAACACTGAGGAGACGGACCTGAAAAAACTGGTTTAACACAGTTCTGTACCAGATGGTATTTAATGTCAAAACAATAGAGCTCATAGTTCAAATTACCCTCAAAGGTTATTTGGGACTTCAGCTTGGATGGATGGATGGATGGAATGTCAGAGGTATAAGTGTCTGCACTACTGTGGCACAACATCTATCAGAATTATTACTGTAAAATGTACTTTGACTCATATAGAAATATACAGTTTTATGGTTTAGATACTGACTTGATGTTTTGATGATGCAAACTGAAACTTTGAGGAATCAAGTAATTGACCTTTGAGAAATTGGATGAGTGACACGACAATTTAAAATATATTGAGGCTTTGGTATTGTAATGCATAGCTCTTGTAGCGTGCACATGACCTCAAATTTAACTGGAGTGCAGCTGACTGGTGTGCCGTAAAAACTTTGAATTTCCTGATAAAGGAGCAGTGCTATAATGCAATAAATGGAATTGCTCCTTAAACCATCTTGCCTACCATGGACTAAATTGCCTGTAACACCATCTTAACTTTAACACCATCTTCCTCCACTACAACCAACAGTCTTCAGGGATGAATGGCAGAGTCAGAATAAGCGTAACAAACAAAAATGACAGAGACTATACATATCCTCGTTCCTACCTGAAAATAGCCTGGAACAATATCTCATGTACATCGGAACTTAGGTTATTCCGAACCTTTAAGACCGTCTCCTTAAGATTTTCTCCCTCCGCCGTTCTGCGTCTTTAGCTGTGTGAGCCATTAGAGAAAATTTGCGCTGCCTACGTCATCACCGCGTGCCAAAACAGCAAAATGTTGCGTTCACAAGTGTCATGAGTGCGCGCGATAAAGCACAGACTTTTACTGTGATTATTTTTACATTAACCAACAGAGACAGCCGATAGAATACAGTAATTTGTGTAATATTTATGTTTGCTCGACTAGCAGCTACAACGTTTACCTGCATAATTGCTGTATGTTACTTATTTAACTGTTTCGGGCCGCATGGTTACCATAGCTACATCAGATAGTCTGGCTCTAACCGACCGCTGTTTCGCCCAACCGCATCCTCTGCGCTTTGTGGGGGGATTTCTAAAAATAAAAAGTCAGAATTGGCTTCAGCGTCCAAAGTAAACACCGCCGCCAGATACACGGTGGTGTCGCAAATATTGGGAAATTAAAAGTTACGAGCGGTGGGTGAACTTCCCGGATGACAGCGTGTTGAAGGCCAGACCAATCACGCAGCTCATGTAGCTAACGCTAGCAGATTGAGCTAGCAGTGCGTTGCCTTTCTTTTAAATCAACGACTTAACTACTCAGAAAATGTTCGGCTCATCGAGATCTGGAGGTTTGCGAGGAGGTCAGGACCAGTTCAACTGGGATGATGTGAAGGTCGATAAACACAGAGAAAATTATCTCGGTAAGTAAAAAAACAAAACGAAACAAAAAAACACTAACCTCGCTAAGCAGAGAGCGAGCAGGCGACGGAGCAGATACTTAAAAAGTTGGAATCACAATACCCATTTTAGCCCCCAAATCCCACTGTCGAATACCTGTTGTTGTGGAGTCCCTCATTACACGGAGTCTGTCTGGCTCTAAAGGTAATGTTATTAGCGCTGTCCTCTACCCTCAGTACGACTGACTGACACTTTCATTCCTCCTTTCTGAGCGGACACGCTGCGTCTCCGCCGTCGGCGCCCTCACCGCTGCCAACAGCCAGCAAGCCAAACAAGAGCTACGTAGCAGTCACCAGAGATGCGACATAAAAGGCTAACAAAAGTCACGTTACACAACTAGTTTGGCATGTTATATTTGGGGAACCAGCCTAGTTCCCCAAATATAACGCACGTATCGTGGATAACATAGTGGGAAAGGATCGTTTGTACCTAGCTAACCCTACCACTTGCAGCGTTAAAAATGGGAAATTTGCACTGCGAGTGACTCAGAGGAGATGATGTTACCCAACATGTTTTTGTTAAATATTATAAAGTTATTTCTTCATGTATGTTACACACAGAGAAAGCTGTACTACATCATTTTGCATGTAGAGAGAGTTTTTTTTAAAGTCAACTCCATAGTGACAAGAATACACAAATTGTAAATTCATGTATGACCATTCTGTTTCATATTTTCATATAAATATATATATATATATACACACACACATACACACACATACATATGTATGTATGTGTGTGTAGGTGTGTATGTGTTCACACTCACACAGATCTCGTATCATCATCAAGGTTAGTTGAATAAGTCACTTCAATTATGACTCATGAGCTATTACTTTAATGTTTTATTTTTTTGCTATCAGATGATTAACAAAATATAATCAGAGATTAAAAGTGGGATATTTTCTTCACAAAAGCACATATACTTAATTTTAGAGTAAGTGAAAGGAAGCAGGTTATCTATGGCCATTTAATGAATATTTC
>JBAMYA010000009.1:13969143-13979894 GCA_037176975.1 Arrhamphus sclerolepis
TATCTATCTATCTATCTATCTATCTATCTATCTATCTATCTATCTATCTATCTATCTATCTATATATATATATGTATATATATATATATATAAAACTTAATACATTATGGAATCAGGGCATATTGTCAAAAGGTATTCTGTGAACTGAAAACATGCAGCCAAGTGATAATCTCAAAATCAGATCATGAATCAAAAGTTTCATTAACTGCAGAAAAAAAAAAAAAGCAAACCCTTCCTTTTACCGACCCAGTTTGACTGACTTTTCTTTTGCCGAATCATCACTTTGGTTGGGTAATATTTGTACAATGACAGAAATATTTTGTTATTTTAGATATCTGTCCGTGTATAGTTCAGTTTTATTTTTAGATACGGTACACTTTTTTGGTAAAGGCTTGTAGGCAATGCTTTCCAAACTCTGAACCCATAAACATGAGTAAAAAAAATGTTTTTCCTTCCGTAATATACTCTGCTAATCTTTCTTTTCATTTATTTTTTTCCTTATCGTAGACCTCGAGTTTTGTCTTTAGTGCAAAATGCAATTCAGTTGCGTCAACATCAGGCCATGGCAGAATATTAAGCTTCCTCCGCTTCAAGAACTCTTTAGCTGTATCCTTTTTCCACCTGTACTGTGAAGCACCATCCAATCAACTATCGGCTGAATGGGAAACGTTATAATCAGATATAATCACAGATGTAGGGAATCACTTTGGCATATCCTGAACTTTGTTTATTCCCCATGAAAGACCCATACTGGTGATTTAGTACTCTCTTTCCACTTTCTAATGGAGCTGCTTTATATTTTCAACCTCAGAACAGTCTGTTTCCTTTACACTGAACGCTCCTTTAAGATTCACGGGCTCAGCTTCCAAATGAGAACGCTATCTTTGGAATCAGCACCACAGCTTTTACTTTTATCCATTTAAGATTTGAAGAAAACATCTAAGACAAAAGCCAGAGCTACTTTTGGTCACCTTCTCAGTACCATAAAAGTGGGTTGCTCTGAAATTGCTCTTAAAATTCAGAAATCCCTTGACCTGTACGTCCAATATGGATGTAAAAACTGTCTAATTAGAAATGAATGTACTTCCATTCTAAATGTATGAAACAATTGTAATCTAATTGCATTTTGGTACAGCTTTAAAAAAAAATCAAAATTGCAGAAAAAAGATGGGCAAAGAAGGAAAAGAAATTAAAATAAATCTGGTACTGAGAAAAGCTTCACCAAGTTTGGTTGTATGTTTGTCCATGATTGTGAACAGCGATAACTTTAGAAAGCTAAACAAGATATTTACCCACTCTTGTAATTGTACCAATATTCTGACTATCAGGAAAGAATAAAGCCTTATTTTTCATCTTGAAGCCCATGTGAGTGGCTCTCCCTCAAGGTTCCAGCAGCAACAGATGGACCAACGAAGCCAACAAAAAGCAAAGCAACGATGCAAACTAATCACCGATACAGCAGAGAATAAGCACCTCTGTTCAATAATATATTTTCTTCACTAAAGATATAGCAGACTGGCACACAAAAAATGGCTTTCTAAAAGGAAAGTTCAAGGAAACATGAGGCAAAATGATCACATACATTTTTGTTTGGAAAAAAAAAAATCCTCTTTACTCAGAATGTGGGCACAGCTGCAAAAGTTTCAACAACATAGATCAATGGTAGCTGACAAACCTTTATTCTCTGACTGGTATATCTTCTGCTGCACACCTTAGCTAATCCACGTTTCGTTACTCTAAGGAAACATAGTTTCTGATTAAAAACTTCAGGTTGACAACTATGTTGTCCGAGAATAAGAGCAGAAAAATATGAAGCAGACATAAACCCAAATTAGCTCCAAGGACCCAAGAATATCACTCATGTCCCTTTTATATCAGAATTTCAGCAAAAGACTTAATCAAGATTAGATTATAATAATACGCAATTACACATACCATGTAATGAGCTGAAAGTACTGAAAAGATCCTAGAGGTAATGCCACATCCACTATGCTCCACAGGTAAACCCAATGGTAATATCCACTTTAGAGATTCTTGTTCTTCCTCCTTTTCAGGTTCATATCTCAACAAATACTGACAGTTGTGATATGTGGACAGACTAGTAGAAATAGGACAGTAGGGGGGTGTATATATCGCACACACGCCCCAAAAGCACACACACAAACACACAAACACGAGTAAATTTTGATGGCACCGCTGGTGTAAACGCCTAACAAGTTTCTCACACACAGACACACACACACGCAGGCGCACATGTACACAGTTTTTTTTTTTTTTTTTTTCTGTTTAGATTTTTTTTTTTTTTTTTTTAAGTCTTCTCTTTATTCATGTTAAACGTGTCTCCAGAACTCTTTTGCCCACCTGGGGTCCACAGCCTCACAGGGCCAGCTGCAGTAGAACTCCACAGAGCCCTGTGAAACAACTTGGCCCCTACCTGGAAGAAAGTTGGCTTTTGTTTCATTTCAAGTATGACAGTTTGAACTGCGTCATAACATAAAAAGACATTATCAAAATTCTTGAGTCAGCTATGGCTAAATCAAAATATATTTAGAGTGGGTTTGAGAATGGAAGAGGGCTGCCAAAGGGCAAAGCAGGCTTTGCCGTAGGAAGTAAGTAAGGTCTCAGTAGGGGCCTGACTCCCCTCTGAGAAAAGGCCTAGCAAGGATAAAAACGCTCAGTAAGGGGCTTGGGAACTCTAGTGTGTGTGTGTGTGCACGTCTCTGTGTCTGTGTTTGCATCTATGTGTGTTTCTGTGTATGGAACAGCGACATAAAGAGGGTGTGTGTGTCTGTGCATATTTTTTTGGGTTTTTTTGTTCTGTTAAAAACATGCAATCCGCACTTTCTTGCGGCTCACATTATGATAAAAGACTTATTTTGGATCTGGGGTTCTATTTCAGGGTTTAGGTAATCATAATAGTTGTGATAATATGAAATGGCTAACCAATAGACCACTGTGTGAGTCGTACAAAGGAGCTGGTTTAGGCTAAGCAAGCCTGGAACTCGGATGGACAGGCATGGGATGCCTCCCTCTGCGTCTCATGTACTGGATTATAGGGCGGGCCAAATCCCAAAGGTGGTGTGAAGCAGGAAACAAACCGAACATTATTAGAACGACCCACATCGTTGCCATGAGAGGGTCCATGCTGGCTTCTTCCATTGGCAACAAGTGCCACTGGGCACCCTACCCCACGCCTCTCACAGTAGGGGGCGCTATAGAGGACGAAGGGCTGGGGCAAAAGGATAAATGTGCACCAGTGTCGCCTGCCAGTCACCTTTGTATGGTGATTGTTGGCGCCCTGAAAAGGTCGTTAAGGAGATTTACATAACATTTTGCACTCCGCCCTGGGTACGTACGGAAAAGTTTAATTCTATGCTGCTTTAAGAAGCTTGTTCAATATTTTATCCATATAAAATATGGCAGCAGATGGATAGAGGTCATATAACTGATTGGCACTGATAGTATAAAAAAAAGGGAAAAAATTGCTTTGGAAAAGATCAGATTTGACCATAAACCTTCATGTGTTTTCCTAATGGCACAAATACCTTATATAATATATAATTAAGTGGTTTTAATTTCAATCTGGTTTCTGAAGGGAATGTTTGTACTATGATGTAATACAAATATTTCTTTTTATTTGTAACCCGTTCATTCGTTTGAGCACAACTGGTGCGGTGTATATGGGAGGCACTGGTGTTGATGGGAGATGTTCTGGGACGTCCGTGACAGATGGTTGAGACAAGCTCCTCAAAGACGTACTTCCTCAGAATGAACATGGGGGCCTCTGGTAAGGGAGGGGCGGAGTAATGAGAGTGGGAATCGTTGGCTTGTGGGATGTGGGTATACTGGCAAGGTGTAAGGGCACACATGGAACACAATGTCCATGCCAGGGAACTGGATTTCCTGAAACATGACTTGGTCGGACGTGAGGTTACCATAGTCAGTTACTGCAAGCACTGAACAGGGCATTTCATCAAAACCTATGAACTAAAAGGACATTTTGATGGTGCAATATCTGATCCTGCTGTCTCTTTGAAACTTGCATCAAGCATCCACATGAGTTGTGATCACGAGCTATTTCAAGATGAAACAATAGTGAGGATAAAGACAAATCTTTGAAAGACTTTCTTGTCTCCCTCAGTGGGTTGGTTTGAAGCTGATTCATGTTTGCTGTGTATACAAGTTTTTAAAGGTTGTCCCACCCCTGCTCCCTGTTTTAATCCAACTATATCCCATTGGAGGCAGCATCAAAGATTAAAGTGTGAACCTGTTGCACCTTGAGGTAGATGAGTGGTTGCAGCTCAGCAACGATTAAAACATGTGATATCACAAGCAAGCTGTGTCCAAATCTGGATTTCTACTTTCAGTGTCGACGGTTTCATTCTACTTCTCAAACATTTAGGTATCTGATGCATTGACAGATTCAGGCCCTTTAGAAACGTTCCATGGTGGCAGGCCTAACATGCTGCCAGAGTTGTACAAATAGTAGTTAATGTTTCTGATGTCTGATGTGTCTCAGTTATGTAAGACCTTCAAAGGAAATCCTTAACTGACTTAAAAACTAATGTGGACCCATTTTGCATTCAAGCATGGACACCACAGTAGAAGATGATGTAAAAATGATAAATGATAGTTCCTTTTTCATTACAGTATACATCTATTTACTTACTAAAAAAAAAAAAAGAAAAAAGCAGACATTCTTCTTTGCCTCTGAAATAAATATACCACTTGAGGTTGTGTGTATGTGCGGGTTTGTGTGTATGTGGTGTGTCTTGTTCTAGAGCGCACCTGCCTGCCTTGGGGCTGGAAAGATACAGCTTCTCATTTCTGACTGGCACTCGTGTGGTAATGCATTAGCGGGCTTGTCATTGTACTTTACTGAAGGCCTTTGACAAACTATTTGACACTCTTGACAGGGTCAAAGGTGTCAACCTGCACAGACTGACACAGAAGGAGATGGACGCACAAGGGCGCAGGCGAATTAGGTTGCTCCCCAAGTCAATTATAGGTTATAACCTAAGGGCATTTTGAAGCTCCGCCAAGTCCGGATGCAGTCACTTTTGATGCGCAGACGGAGAGAAGGATAAAAGTAAAGCACTTTTTCATTTTTATTCTTTCTTTTTTTTTCTGTCTGCTGTAAATTCTTTGTTCTTGTTATCTGAGAAGGACCCAAGGTCATCAGCAAGTTACACATTGCATCTGTCAAAAACATTTTGCATCCAAAACAATTTGGGGTAAAAAAACAAACCAGTCAATGGCCTTAAGACAAAAATATAGCGAATTCAACGCATGCTCAGTGATTGTTAAACATTGTATTCACTTTCATGTGATGATTACGCTCACTACGAGCTTATGAGCAGCACATGGCGAACAATTTAGCTGAATCTCCACAATAATAGAAATAATAAATAATAGAACAATGCATTGTAAAGTCTCAAATCCTTGCTAAGACCCTCCATCTTTCAAACTAAACTGGATCACACCAAAAATCTTCTTTCCCTTTATCCTGTTTAGATCCTCTAATCCCTCAGCCATTTTCTATTCTTTTCTCTTTTCCTCATCTCAAATGGCAACTGTTTGGTTGTCCGGCATTGGAACGTTGAGAATTTGTCCTCTCAGTGAAAGGAAAGTAACTATATTGAAGAAAGGAAGAACAGCTTGGCTGAGTGAGGAATGCTACGGATCTCTGTAAGTCCCATAATGAGATGTTTTCGCTGCTCGGAGCTTGTATTGACATGGAGACTAATTATTTCCACTAAGTAATAGATTGAAGGAGTAATGCATATGGGTGGAAAAGATAACATGAAGCGATTTAAGTTGCAGCGTAGCTAAAATGCTTAGGGTCCCATTTGTATAGGATGTGAAGTATCATGAATATCACTCCTGAGAAGTATTACAAGTATGGATCCTCAGAACAAACCTGGAAAAAATTAATTTCATATATGACAGTGCTCCAAAACCACTGAAACCAGTTATAGTTATGCACACCCTGTATATGATTAGATATCTTACAGCAACATGAGAGTTGTATAAAACTTTCTGGAGACTGGAGACCTTCCAATTAGGGACTAATGTCATCTATATTAACCCCTCACCCCCTCCCTCACTTGGCTTTATTGAGGGAAGAACGAGGGGGTTAGGGTTGCTTCAATAAAAACAGCACTAAAAAGCAATTACGATGCTGTGAAGAATGGGACTTGTCAGTAATTTGCTGTCTAAAACCGAGGAGATTGCAGGTCTGGGGCCGACAGGAATTCTGAGCCTGCAGTGCAGTGTGGGAAAAGCAGTGGGAAGGCAAGCACCACCCTTTGTTAGGTAATTACTGGAACTACCAGCGGCCAGCGCCAGTCCTTGCTAATGATAACCCCTCTTCTCTCTCTGCTAGTCACCTTGTAATTGATATACGGAATCTCACTCACTAAGCACATGTCGGCAATGATGGAGATAGATTTCAGGACCCCAAGAATTCGAATAAAACAACTGTGCAACAAATGCAACACTTTTGTAATTTATCATTGTATATGTTTTCAGTCATTTGATAATGCGAGCTACAGCAGAAAGATGCAAAGAAGGCAAAAAAGGAATTTAGGAAATGGGTTGTTACTCAAAGTGTTACATGTGACCAAGAGAGAAGGGCTTTTCTAAAAGCACAACACAAAGAGCAACCAGTTGTTTTCATATTAAGAGGCTATATCAACTGTTCATTGCAATATTCCAATAGCAATTAAATTGTTTTGCCATTATGATAACTATTATTGTTAATACATGCTGTTGCACTGAGAGTGAGTATTTTATGTTTCCAACCGCTGCACAACTGTAGATCAAAACACAATACAATGATACATTTATTCCTCATGTTTAATAGTAACAAAAGAAAGTAAATGTATCACCTAGTGAAACATTGACAGTTAAATAGGTGAACTGCTAACCAGGCAATAACATGACAGGGTACAGGTACAGTGTACTGAAAATATCACTGCCTTCTCTGGGTCCAGAAGGGAAGTTCAGAACTGTTCTGGCATCCAGTGGATCTTTTTTTTTTTTTTTGTGGAAATGATGAGGCATTCTTCAAACTCAAGAAGGGAGGGACGTCCCTTCAAAAGCCATCATCATATATATGTAGGGATACATATACACATATACATACATAATATAGGGGTACATAGGTGCACAGAGAATCACTAACATGCACATTTGTGAAGAAACATTTATACTCAACAACCAGGAAGGCCCTGATTATTTCAGTGCCCGAATGCATTCTTCTTGTATTAAATCTTTTAAACATCTTTTTGAATTTGGCATCAAATTCAAAATATTTTGATATCTTTTAAGGGGAGAAAGATTTCTTAATTTCAAAATGTTGTTTTCATGGAACATGTCCTAAATATATAGTTAAACTGATCTACAAATCGTTACATCGTTTTTCATTTTTTTTGTTTGTTTTTATTGTGTCTAAGCTTTTGTTCTCAGTGAAGCATATTACTTATTACAGGATAGAGCATATTAATTAATACAGCAGGATACAGCATATTAATTAATACAGGAAATGTAAAATAGTAAATGTAATGAGGTAGTATGCAGCATTATGATAGTTAATTACTGTACATGAATAAATGATATTTTGACAGGAAGCTAGCTTTCCTGGTTTCCACAAAAGAAACATTTTAAATTCCATTTTTTTTCTAAATATTCTTCTTTGGAAAGGAATATCATTTAAATGAATTAATGTTATTAGTCTGGATTTTTTTTTTTCTGGCTCAAAATGAAGATCCTGCAAAGCATCATCATATCTTGGGCCCCTAAAGATACACGAAGAGAATCCTCCCAAACAAGCAACTGAAAATAATTGCATATAGGTCTGTAATTTCTTTGAAATGACAGCTTTACAACTGTAAAGTGAGAACAAAGAAAAACAGGATTTGGATGACCACAAATGAAGATTAAATTGTGATTCTGACATCACTCTGAATGAATGTCACTGAAACAGGCTGAAACTGCTGCTGGACATGCATGCAAGCTCATCCTTCCTGCAGAACCGCTTTGAGCTACAGAGAGGTGAAAGGGTGACTAATGAGTAATCATGTCTGCCTCCTCCTTCCCTCCAGCCCCAGCCTACATTAATCTGGAGGGTGACCCTTTGTCAACCTTCCAGGGCCCTGCACCCCACTGCCATCACCACCACCACCACCACCACTACCAGACCACATCTTACAGCAGCATACCTGAACATATGGGGCTCCTCTGAAAACTATTCTGGGTGAGGACAGTCAGCCTACCTTTCAAATCCACACACGTGCACTAACATACACCTGCAGAGCGTGTATTGCATTAGTATGCCTCTAATATCACCCTCCCCCCTTGTTATCTCCCCCAGCTTGACTAATGCTCTCTTGTAAGTACAGAGGTGGCAAAATTCCTTTGTTGGCCTCAACAATACAAACAGCACTTCAAAAGAGGATAGGGCTGCTTTACAGGTGTCACATTCCCACTTATGATGGCTGTCTTCTTTAAAAATCTTTTAGATAACACATCATTCTCATTCAAGGCCGGCGGCGTTTACACATTCTGCTTTGGGCGGTTACAGAGAAAACTTGCTACTGATGTTAGGATGTTTAAACATTGCTGTAAATAGAGAGATGTTTTGATTTTATCAACATGTTCCTCTTAATTTTGCTTACCTAATGATAATCTGCATCCATATGTGGCAAAAAAAGAGAGAAAAAAAGAATAATATTGTGTGAGAAATAACACATTGTGAATCACAAGTTAGAACTGAAGCTGAAGTGTGAGAGCTGAAGTGAGAGCTATCAAGATGTGTTTATTTAGAAAACAGCAGTGAGAAACATGATCACACTCATGCCATATACAAAGATTCAAATATGGATTTCAAACCCATGCCAGGTTTTTCCAAGTTCAACTTGGGCAGAATGCCAAAATGTTTTGGTTTTACTATCCATATGCTCGACATAGCTCTTTTCTTTTTTTTTTCTTTCTTTTAAACATCTGGATGCTTGGTGTTCAGCGGGTTTAAAGGGATGTATTGAATCCAGGGGGAGTGTTCTGACTCCAGACAGAGGAACACACAGACATCAAAAAGCTGGCTTCAAAGTCACTTACAGAATGAAGTGCCCACACACTGCACTCCTCTCTGTGGTTCAGTTTTGTCCTGTCACCTTAGGAGTGTCTGACTTACAAAAAAGCACATTGAGAGTCACATTCTTCAGTCACGCTAAATATTGTTTTTGTTTGTTAGAGCTGCTGAATATGTCTGATGTATCATTTTGTTTGTATTTAATTCTGCTTTCAACTTGCTTCCACGCATATATAAAAAAAAAAAAGAATCTCATTAAGCGCGTCAAATGTCAAACCTCATTTCAGCCTTAGTTTTGATATCTTTTGCTTTCTTGGTGCAACTTCAAAAGGCTTTAGGAAGAAAGAGACCGACGCAGACTGTAACCAACGTGTTACTTCTGTGGGATTATTTGCATCGTTTCATGTGAATGTGGGCCTTTGCACCACTCCACTGTATATAAGTCACTGTAGTCTATCCCACAACAACACAGCTTTATTGAAATGCATGTGGAGGTCTGAATGTCAGGTTGAAACTAAGGACATAAAAAAAAGAAGACACTGATTGCAATTAGGTCCATTGTCTCCCATTTATATGGTTATTGGGTGGTGCCACTTGCAGTCCCTTCGCGTCAAAGTTCTCACAGTCAGGATACCACTGGAGCTGCCGTAGCCTCCTCTGGCAACTATCTGCTAACAATGTTCATCTCACTTGGGTGACAAAGCTGCAACAGGAGGGTCAGGCTGAAGGGGAGGGCCTATTTCCTTTGGCTGGAGCACGGCGTAGCTGCAGGGCCGGAGTTTCTGTCCATCCTGTTATCTGTTTCATGTTTTGTACTAGTTTTCACCCATTCACATGGTGTGAAAAGTGTCAAAGGTCAAAGTGTGGAATGAGCTGCAGTCACTCTTAATCACTAAACATGATTGGCTTTCAGCAGTTCATAAACAACACTAGTTTTTAAATAGTCTCCAATCGTCACCCATCGAGGGACAGTGTTTTAATGGCATATCATTTTTAAAACTGTCAAGGAGAATAGATGCCCCAACTAATGAGTTCTACATGCAGGAAGAACTATGGCAGACGGCTTTAAATTTAGTTTGATGTGGGAGTGTGCAGACTAATGAATCCACATGAAAGAGAACGGAAGGGTATCACTTTTTGTGGTGCTTCCACTCTGGAGGGGGTGTGTATCAATCTTTCTGTGTGATAATGGGGTTAGATAGCACCGAGACCTGGCCTCTGGTGGTGACATTGTTGCTGTGCTCAAAGACTATCAGGGGTCCAGCGGCTGAGCTGGCGCACTGGTGGGCTCTATTCACGTCTAGGCCCTAATCTATCTTGAGATCAGAGTTTTCTCTTCCACAAAGCTCCATCTTTTTCTCAAACTTTCACTGCCAAGATCTTTTTTTTCCTGTTATTATTGTTTTTCAAGAAGCACAGATGGCCTCAGCAGTCTCTCAAAGGAATCAAACTTAGTCCAGCCTTATCTTTTGCTTCTTTTGTCCCAAGGCAAAACCATGGCTAACATATATGCATCTCATTCATAGTCATGTACAAAGCATGTTATTAGATTTTCAAATATGTGTATGAATATGTGTGTGTATATATCTATATATATCTATATATTTACATATACATACATATATATATATATATATATATATAAATAATGTTATATACA
>JBAMYA010000009.1:13979994-14009022 GCA_037176975.1 Arrhamphus sclerolepis
CATATACATACATATATATATATATATATATATATAAATAATGTTATATACAATGTTAGTAATAAAAGAAGACAATAGATACATGTTCAAAAATGCTGTGAGATATACTTCTTTCATGCAATCACTAACATCTGAAACTGTGGATCCAATGAAAGCCAAAACTCATGGCAGGTTACCTTTGAACAGCAGGCCTTAGCATGCAGCGCTGATCTCTTGCTTCACTCACAGGGGTCTTATTGTTTAATCGTTCACTAGAACAAGGAGTTTCAGCAGGATGTGTGTGATGTAAATGTCGTCACCAAAGGGTGTGTGAGAGGCTCTCATATACCTTCCAGTGTGTTTGTAGTGACTTGATTTGTTGTACACACAGGCAGCAGAGATCTGTTAGTCTACTGTAACACAGTTATCTACGGAGGCTCTTTCATAGGCCAAAGTTGTGACCTTGTGTTTGCATAATCTCGTGTATAATCTTCTCTTTATGCTTCTCCACTGTTTACAACCTAATTCTTACTATCACCAGCTGATGAAAAGTAGCATATTGAACGTTTGGGTTCATGCAACCAGCCAGTCTGTCTGCAGTCTGGTTGTTAGATAAAAGTTATACAGTATTCTGTCAGTATTGTCTTTTTTATTGATTTATTGTTCTACTGTGTAGCATTTATTTCAAGGCATGTAACACAATATTCATGATAATGATTTGATTAGTGTCATGTCACTTTGGAGTCGTTTTCATACATTTGTGTGACTTTACATCTTTTTTGGTAGTTGGTGTTTGTTGCGGCCAAATGCCACACCTGAAGTCATGTGACAATGGTCAGTGCTGTCATTGGTCATTAGCAGTCTTGGCAGACCATCATGTTCCCATGACAACCAGCCTAAGGGGAAGAGCTGAAAAGCATGGTGGAACAACTACGGGTTGTTGACCCAGAGTTAGTTAGGCTATTAACACTGCAAAACGATCAGACTAGCATTTGCTTTTATTTACTTTTATCTAATCTCTTCTTCAGATCTCTCCTGATTCATTTCGGAGCTTGTTCAAACACTGCAGCTCACAATGGATGCTGTGTCTCCCCAGTTGACTGAAGAGATCATGCTTACGTGTTTACAAACAGTAGCAACTATTCCCGTAGTACAATTTAAAGTTAACAGATATGATGAAACATGGTGAAGATTAAACATGAGATGACTGAGACAGCCCCACCCTGAAGGTTCATTGTACCTTTAGTTTGCAGGCGAGAAGTTTACTCAAAATTTTCTTTGCTTTTCTTTTTCTGACTTAGCTGAAAAGTCTTGCAGAATACAATAAAACAAAGGAAATGGTGTGCTCTTAGAGGGCATAAAAATAGTTAAAGTAATTTACAATGGCTATGTGCTGTGAAGTTGTATACTTAGGTTTTGCCTCAAATCATTTGTGTCGTTTACCATCTTTCTCCTGTCTGCTTGCAACTGTACTTTTTCATAATAGACAGCAAATTAATTCAAATAAACTGTTTGTGACATTAAATCACCCATTTGATTCCATTAATCCATTTAATCCCGTGTTTGTTTTTAGTTCTGGAAGCCTCTGGAGCCTCCTTAGGGGCCTTTCTGTGTGGAGTTTGCATGTTCTCCCCGTGCTTGCGTGGGTTCTCACTGGGTACTGGGCTTCCTCCCACAGTCCAAAGACGTGCATGTTAGGTTGATTGGTGTTCTTAAATTGCTGCTAGGTGTGAGTGTGTCTGAATTGTTGTATGTCTACATGTGGCCCTGTGATGGACTGGCGACCTGTCCAGGGTGTATCCCTGCCTTTCACCCAGAGAGAGCTGGGATAGGCTCCAGCAGACCCCCGTGACCTTGTACAGGAATTAGCGGGTATAGATAATGGATGGATGGATGGATGGATGGATAGTGTGAATGGTGACGTGACCAGGCCTCCTTACTTCTTAGCTGCACCTCTGCAAGGAGATGTCTGCCTAAAACTTGTGTTAAAGGATATAAGTAAAATACATTAATTGACAGATATAACTGAAATATTTTGTACATATATTTTTTCAAAGGGTCTACAACTGACATATAATTATAATTATATGCCTGCGTGCATCTTTTGATCACAAGAAGAGTAAGCATGACATACAGTAATAGAGTCAAAGATTTTGGCTGTTTATTCTATTTTCTATATAGCTTAAAACTATCAGAGGTTTTAGAAAGCTGCTTCAAATAAATATTGAATGCACTGAAATTTTAAGATCGTCAAATGACTTCTGAATTGTATAGTGTGAGAACAAGGTCTTTATACCCTGTACCTCACCACTAGCAGCACTTTAAACCCGTCTAGAGGTAAATCTGATGTATGAGCTATTCATTATTAGTTATTTATTAGTTTGTTTCAGGGCTCATTTCAAAAACTTGTTTTAAGATGCAGTGCATTTTGATTTACACAGATATTTTATCTTATTTTGATCTTATTTCTTTACATGAAGGCCACTGTTCTGGTCTGGTCTTACTTGTGTTGTTCTTTTGGAACCTAAACTAATAAAAAAAAGAAAAAAGAAAAATCAAATGACAAGTTCACTCATTTGCTTTTTTTGAAACAGTATTTTATTTTGATGTTACAGAGTTAACCGAAATCTACTACAGGCGGAAAGACAAGCGACGCCCGTGTGTAGTCAGTGAAATAAAGAAACAGAGATGAGGTAAAAAGTCTACAGTGTTACAAATCACAACACTGCTCCAAAAATGTATTTCTGCAAATATATACTTTTACTCACTAATATGTACATGGCATGAAATAAATAATTATATATATATGTATATATATATAAAAAAAATCACCTTTTAGAAATTCATACAAATGCAAGACAAAACTTTGGATTTAGAAGAGAACCACAAGCAGTCACTCATATATAAAGTGTACAGTCACGAAGGCAATATAAAAGATGTTGGTTGCTTTATTGTTTATTAAAGATGACTTAAAAGTTGAAAGTGGTCATGGCTGTTTATTGATTTTTTTCAGTCATGATTGAACGCCATCACGGGTGGGCAGTAACAGCTATACATGTCTGAGACATACAGTAGCATTACACCGGCTGTAAACAGGAAGTCATGGAAACATTACACAGTAGAGGCTGGTGTGCACATTTCTTTCATAAACATTGTGTAACTGTCTGTTCCAGCTTTCAGTAGTTTTTACACATAAATAAATACCATTTAACATTTCTTTGCAAATTAAGAGAAAGCATGTGTAAGTTGTTTTTTTGTTTTTTTTGCCCTGACCCAGCCAAGATTTGTATGTGGGACCCATCTGAGAAATAAACAGGTTGAAAAATGTAGCCTGATATGGGATTGTCCACTCGTTCAGATCTTGGCACCATGTGAATGGCCCACGTGGGTTCCCTTATGCAATTGTCCCAAGTGGGACCTAGATAAGTCACCAGTTTCGGGTCCGTACCCATTCATCACCCATGTACCTGGGCATAACCGTTTTGAGCAATTCACATGGGACCAACATGGAGCTCATGCACAATCCCCATTTTTCAGTAAATTTATCTCTCAAATGGGACAGGAGAAAAACACAACTAGAATGGAAAAACCTAAATATAAAACTACAAACATATAAACAATTTCAGAAAACAATGATATAACAGAAACCACATCAACAGTTCACAAAACATCCGTCCATTTTCATTCTGTTGATGGCCACGGTTAGACTGGAGCCCATCAAAGCTGGTATCAAATGAGAGGCAGGTACAAGTTGGACAGGTTGCCATTCCATCTCTGAGACAAATACTCGTGCACATTCATACTCACTTTAGAATCACAAATCAAGCCAACATGCATATTTTTGGACTGTGAGAGGAAGCCGGATTACTCTGAGAAATCCTACGTAGGCACAGGGGGAACATGCAAAGTTCACGCTTTAAGTTCCCAGCCGAGATTTGAACCAAGAACTTTGTTGCTCAGAGGTGACAGTGCTAAACACCACAACAAACTAAAGCGCAACATTTAAAAGAAAACTCAAAGACTGAACAAAAAGCACTGAAGTGAATGGCATATAACAAAAATGCTGTTGTGTTTCCTGAAATGTTGTTGTGTTCTTTGTCTTACTCTGTTGTCAATAGCTTGACACATTTTATGAAATGCTGTGCTTGCTGTTTTTTTTCTGTTGTGTTAAAAATGCATTATGTGTCAGTTATGTGTCATTTGTTGTTTTTTTTGTTTTGCCTATCATGTCATTGTGGTTTTACGGTATTGCCCTGATGTCAAGCATTACTACAAACTTATAGGCAGCTAAATTACATATCAAATTCTATTTTGGTCTATTTGGTTAAATGAGAATTACATTATGCAAGAATTAGTCAAACTTCACATTTTTTTTTTTATCAAACTACATTAAGACATGTCTTTCACAGAAAGAATCCAAACATGCAAAGAATATACACATAACACACAGACAAAGCCATACACTATGTAAGGACACACATATGCATGTTATCTTAGCAGCATTAAAATAAAAGAAGTGGCGATAGTTTCAGTGATGCTGCTTGTCGTTTAGTTTGGGGACCAAGAAGCCACAGCTATGAATAATAACATACACAGATTTTGGTCATCATTTTACATTTCAACGGCAAATGATACTGCATTATCAAGAGCTTATGTTTTACAGCTTTATGTGTAGTTCGCTTGCCATTGTTTCTTATGTTCCCGTGGAGCACACTTCCATATGATCAAATATTAAAATAATATTATATGTGTCTGAAGGAAAAAAAATATATATAACAAAGAAAATACCCTTTTTAAATAGCAATTTTCAACATATCGAGTTACATGACACATTGCTAATACTGTTATAAAACAAGGAGAACATGCTTCATTTTTTTTTCAGCGGGACACAAGTGCTGACCTTGCAGACGTAGTTACAGCTCTTTGACCATCACAGACTCGGATTATTTCCTTGTCTCGTCTTTGGTCATAAAACTCGATGTTGCTCAAAGTGTTGGTTCTCTTTATGAAAAGCTATATGCGTTTGGGGAAATGTGCGGACTGTGTGTTATTCTCGTTTCGCTGGTGTTCAGCTGGTGTGGCTCATGTCTACTCTTAGATAAAGTTAGTGGTTTAAAGCAGATATTAACTCGTTAGCTTAGGAACGTGAGGATATGTAAACACATTACAAGAAATAATTACATTCACGCAGGTGCAAGTGCATTCTTACCCAAACGTCAGTAACACTATGCGACACAAACCCACTCACTCAGTCATCATGTTAGTTCTCAGATATGCAGAAACATGCTAATAGGATGGTGGAGGCACATGCATGCTGTTGAGCTTCTGATCATGTAACCTACTTAGAAATGTATTTGTGGCAAGAACAAAATAAAACAAAACAAAAAACAAGTGACGAGAAAAAAACTGAAGAGTATTTTCAATCAAATGTCACTTTTCTTGTTTACGCCACAGACTTGAAAGCATCGCCATCGCTGTACTATTCTGAGCAATAGCGACTACTAAGAACACAGGAAAAAAAGAAAATCACCAATATGGTGTTTGTCAATTAGCCAACAGTTCTCCTTTCCTACATCAGCACATCAGAAAGCTTTTTAGTCGTTTCTAGAGATATCAACATTACTGCCATAGTCACTGCCATCACAGTTTATGAACGACACGTTCAGATATCCATTCAGCTGTTGATTTCGGCAAGACTGGCTCTTTGCAGCGTCGCAGTACGAAGCACAAGACTGTGTGTGTCCACTGACAGTTCAGACATCTTTCAGCAGTTCTACCAGGTAAAAAAAAAACCTGGACTTGTTCTTCTGACCACTCAAGTCTTTTGGTGAGAAAAAGAGAAAAAAAAAAAAAACCTGTACTGTTTATTTGCAAGTGTGGACATCGTAGACTCTTACACACTCCTGACAGCTGACGTAACAGCACCAGTGGAAAATACAATGACACTTCTCCTTTCTCTTCTCAGTCCGGGTGTTGTGGCCTCTACCGCAGCAGAGCAGGTCACAGCCGTCGATGCCGTGGGACGTCAGATTGCAGATTCGATCCCTGGTGCCGAAGGAGCCGGTCTCAGGATTGGGGTCGCAGAAATTGGGTGAGCCCTCATAGTAAACCAGGTCACGCTCTGTGGGGGGTTTGAAGTAGTTGTACTTGGGTCTCAGCGTCTCCACCCATCCGCGGGACTCCTTGTGTTTCTCCACCACCATCTCAGAGGCGCTGTCATACTTATCCTTCATGTAGTCACCAATAACTCGGAAATCAGGCTGAGACCACCAGCAAGTCTTGACTTCACAGCTGCCTGAGAGGCCGTGGCACTTGCACTTCAGAAACATGTTGTCGTTGAGGGACTGAGGATTTGAAAAAGGAAAAAAAAAACCTCAAAGTTTTACAAAAACATCAGAGAGTACAACAACATACGTTAAAAGAACCTCAAGGAAACAAACCATTCTTCCGGCCTCGTTGTTATGGCGGTTCATTGCGGAGCGTGCGTCGGGCCGATTCTCTCTTGCGTCTGCGAACTCCCGCGACACCATACTGCCAAAGTCCACATCCTCGCTGCAGCCACCCCACTTCCAACCCTCACCTGGGGGGCCCTTGTGTCGTGTGTCACATCCGCATATGGTGGCTGAACCCTCAGCACAGGCACGTGTCACTGCAAAGGCCACTCCCGCCGATGCAATAGCGTGAACAAAAGCTGACTCTCGAGTGGCTGGAGAAAGAAACAGACAAATCTGTAAGACACGATTGGAAAATAACCACCTCAGGAAAGGAAAATAACTAGGGATTGTCACTTGAGTAATGTGCATAATTTTAGGATTAAATTTGAAGGGAAGTTATTTGTACAGTAATTGGTAATGATGCAGCTCAGCCCTTCTTATGTGGAGAAACAGTGTTATTTTATATAATTTCAACATCAAATAAATACATAACCACATTAACACATGTTCATGTGTTTAGGTCTTACCTACCAAATTTTACTAGTGTGTGGGTTCATTGAGCCCAGACATCAATCGTGCTGTCTCTGAATCAGGCCAGCAAGGCCTCAATGTCTCTTTCTAACATAGCTAACTGATGAGTCAGAGGGATCAGGATCTTCCACAGAGATGAGAGGAAGAGACGGGCCTGACAGGCCTATAATTAAGAGACTCAATTAAGCTTTTGAAAGGTTAGGAAACAACCTCACACTGAGGGGACAATGTGAAACATGGAGATGAGTCTTTAGTGACCAGATACTGTATGCTGCCAGTTTCAAAGAAGAGCATATATGAAAGGAGAGACTTTCCTTTTATCTTCTTAGCTGCTTCAGCTGGATTCATTAGGACTCATATAACATATACGCTCACATAACTTTACAGAATCACAGGAAATGACAAACAAAGCACAGCAGTAGTAAATATGAGATCAAAAACATGAAAAAAAAGAAGTGGTTAAGGCTCATTAGCAGAATGCTGGATGGTGTATGTGCATGTGTTTGAGAATGTCTGAGAGAAACAGTGCAAATGTCCGCCTAAATGAACAAAAAGGGAAATAAAGAAGGTGTATAAAGCAAAAGGGAGCAGTAGCTCCTCCCTTACAGCAGGTTCCAACCAGTTTGAGGACTAAAGGGCATTAGAAACAATGATGCAAGAGAAAAAGGTCTACTGACATCCTCCACCACACATTTCAGACTGCTACTGTGAGGAGGTTTCTAATGTTCACAATATGGGCAAACCTGGGTCCTGCCTTCTCAAATCCAACATTCTGCAGCCGACACTTCTTCTTAATTAGTAACTTATCAAATGAAGGTTATTACTATAGATAATAAATTCTAAACAGAAACAAAAGGAAACCGCCATGCATCATGAAAGCTAACAAAATCTGCGTTTACGTTTCAGAAAAAAAGCAAGTGAGCTCAAAAAAATTTCAGATTATTAAAGACAGACAACACCTCATTGTATGCACATTGTTGGAAAAAAATCATTTGATAACCTCATCAGACTAGATCTGATATCACAGTTCATGTTTTACGTATCATGTCATGAACATCAAGGAATATGTGCAACTGTTCTATCGTTTACTTCACCTGGAAACGCTACCTCCTACATCGGTTTCACAGCTTTTTCTTGTTTTTACGACCAAGTTAAGCACGCTTTTCTCTCTGACAATGGTCTTCCACCAAACTTTGCCAGAGCCCGGCAGGCCAAGTGGTCCGTACAACCTGCTGGGGGGGTTGAATCCCCTATTGTGCTGTCACTGTCACGCTGTGTTAGTCCCACAATGGACTCAGATATTTTATATGAAATTTGCCCTGGCTAGTGATTAGTGGGGACCAAGTTAAGTCATAGCAACAGAGAACTATGCATTAGCTGGACCCCGCTTGTCGGCAGACAGGGAAATCCCTATTCAAATGGTTTAATAAAACAATCTAAAGGGCGTGTGAATGGGGAAAGGCACTTTTTTTCCTGCTTAATCTCATGGTTGTGAAGATATTGTGCTCTGAGCAGTGCCCAGCAGGGAGTGGGGCTAAGGTCCCCCCATCAACTCCATTTACCACACCCCTTCTTTCTTTCTTGCCTAGAGTTAATGATATACTGGTGTGCTAGCTTCCCTCCCCCAGGATGGACAGACATACGTCTCATGAAAAGGAGAGACCTCTTAGCTCATCCTAAATAGTTACACTTTCTCATCTTCAGGTCATAGGTCATAACCCACATCTCCTGACCTCTTCCTGGTTAGTTTAGCTGGAACTTGTTGATTTAGGTTATATTTCCTGGTACACAAAGGTTCCATCAACAGGAGACAGAGGTTAGATAAGCCAGAGTTAGAGTAGTATGCAGCTTCTAAGTCTCCTTTTCATGTTTTGCATATTTCATAATGGGAGTTTGCAATATATCTCTTTTTAATTCAGTGATTTCGTTCAGACTGGGCATGTCTATACTTGTACGAGTGGCAACACCTGTGACATTGTGAATGCCCACTTTTTTGTGGTTGCCCCTACAAACGTCATCATAAGGCTCACAAACTGGCGTCTGATTATAACCATTGAGTAAATTCATTTTCTGTCAAAAAGAAGAATGCAGAAAGAGTTCTAAGATCGGCTGTGCAGACTAGGAACACCTGCGTACCTTTCTGTTGCCTTTCTTCACAGGCAGATTCCAGCAGTACATGTTTTGACACTTTAGTTAATGTAAATTAATGAGTGCTGACGCAGACATGGCCTAGAGGCAGGGCTTGTGATTTGGGGTGTGGTGAGAGATAAAAACTTAGAGAGCTTCAGACGATGTGTGAGGAGACAGCATAAGAGAGAATGTATCTATTTCAAAGGCAGCGCTGATTTACACCTCATGAATGTTTCTGTGTGGTCAAGCCAGTGTGTGACCACGTTAGCCGTGAGTTTGTTACTGAGGCTTTGTAAGTCATTACAATTGCTTTCCCCAGGCAAAAATAACAACAACAGAAAAAAATAAAGGAATGAAGAAACAAACTACACCTCAGCATCCCTCCTGACCATCAATCCACCCACCTTCTATGCCTTCTGTCAATCCCAGCTACATTGAATAGTCAATCACAGGGCCACACAGAGGCAAATTAAACAAACAACTCTCCGTGCTCACACTCATGGACAATTTAGAGCCACCAATCAACCTAACATGTATATGTTTGGACAGATGGGGAGGATCGTAGTACCTGAAAACCCACGCATGCGCAGGAGAACTCATGAACACACAGAGAGCCCTGTTCCGAGGTTTGAATAAGAAGCTTTGGTGCTGTGTGATGATGGTGCTAATGAACATGCCACAGCACTGAGTTTCTGTCCAAATACATATCTACAAAAAACAAATTTCTAATGTTTTTGGTGAAGCTGAGGGGGTCACGGGCAGCGATGGGCTTACTCTGAGTAACTAAGCCTCTGACACAAATAAAGGTGCCTAACCTCCCTTTCTTTGTTGACCACAAAAAAGGCAGGAGGAAACTGACACACAACACTCTGAATCGCAGACAAACAGACACCACTGGGGACAATGGCCCTGTTGCACAGTCAAACACCAGCATCAATCAAATCCAATGAAATGGAAGCCCACTCCTACTAAGCCCTATCAAAGGCCTATGAGCCCCTGAGCCACTTTCCTTGGCTTCTGACAAAGGCACTTAATCCAGCCACTTTGACCTCTCACATTATTAAGGGCCAGAGTGACCCTAATCCAATCAAAATGATTTACTAAAGCCCAGTAGTTGCCTTCTCTTTCCAGTCAGTACCCCTGCAATTTAGACCTGGGAGGGGAGGCAATGGGAAAGACTTGGTGGCATTTTGCACCACAATGGGGCTCGGATTGAGAACCCCTATCGTTAGCCACCTACTTGA
Organism: Arrhamphus sclerolepis; assembly: GCA_037176975.1. Lineage (NCBI taxonomy): Eukaryota > Metazoa > Chordata > Actinopteri > Beloniformes > Hemiramphidae > Arrhamphus > Arrhamphus sclerolepis. The sequence goes on from JBAMYA010000009.1 coordinate 13,990,313, forward strand.
GCTCAAGCCCCTTCTATCAACTGGCTCAAGAGTTTATTAAAAGCAATTGCCCTAAGTGACCTCCAAGCCCCCACGTTTGCATCAATCTTCAGTAAACTAGGTGGCATGTTTAGGATTCCTATTCCTCGACCACTATGTGCCCCACTCAGTGTCATTTCTGAAGGTCATTTTTTAAAATCATCCACGTGCACAACCAAAATAATAATAATCACAATACTAATACAATGTCTCGGTGAGCTTGAGCATAAAAGATTGACAGTTCCATCACATTTATACTTTTGATATGTTCAATAAAAGCACTGTTTGGCTTTAGTTGTGTTTCCACATAATTCTCATACCAGATTGAAGGAAACTTTTAAAATGTTGCCAGACAGAAAATGTGCATCAGGCAACTTCCCATTAACATGTTTGGACCATCAAGGAAGGATTTAAGGTTAAGATTAAATGTTATGAAAAGAGCAATGTTTGCTAAAAGGCAAAAAAAAAGAAAGAAAAAAAAGTCAGTCGTAGTCCTTTAACTGAGCCTTTTTGGGGTTAATGTTCATGTTTATTCTCAAGGTGAAGAAACAGAATGTTGTCCATTTGATCATTCATATAAGAAAATGTTTACTATCTCAGACGTTAAAATCTAAACAGTTTTATCTTAACTGGTGGAGGAAAAAGTATATTCTGGAAGAGCTCAGTTCAGTTCAAGATTTTGTGATGAATTGTAATTGTAATTCACTGGAAAATACAACAATCGTATGGGGATCCCCTCTTAAAGAAAACTCCAACAAGACAGAACTCACATGACTTAGGCTAATTGTGTACATTATTTCAAGCATACAGGCCCCTCAGAGCTTGTTCAGTCTCAAGTCTATTTAAACAAGGATTTGAATCAGCATAATGAATGATGCACGCAGGGAATGCAGCTTTCCTACTGCAAATATAAGACAAAGAGAATATATAATAGTTAATGGAAGAGTTAATCAGAAGAGAGACATGATAAGTCACTTTTCTTTTTCTTCTTTGTAAGTGGTTTGAGACAAAAAAAAGACTTTGGGAACGTTTTTGAAGGTATAACATACTCAAACACAAATTGGGGGAACTGGGGTGAGACGGCATAATCGAAGCTTTAACGTAGTGAGGATGCGATCTTACACACGATCACTCATTTATATGAAGGTTTGCTGTGATGTTTTTTTGAAGAAAGTGCTGCTCTAATATTTGCTGTGCTTTTATTATTATCTAACTGCTTCTGTCTGTGAAGTTCATTGATAAATTAGTAGTTAATGTTATGTCCTTTGGGTCTTTCTCTTTGTTTCAGTGTGTTATTTAGTTTTGTGTGCATGTTAAAGGTCTGCAGTTACAAAGTCCTAAGTCCGCTGCTCCTGATCTGACCCCCACCCATTCACTTTTAAAACATATTTGTATTGCAAAATAAAAGAGATTACAATAAACGGACTCTTTCAAGACAGCACAAATGTTACCTGGGTAGTCTACTGGTTTTGCCTAATCATTTTGCGATTTAAAGTGGCTACATCCTGCTTTCCATGTTTCTGACTCACCTACAATATTATAATGCTTAATTATGAACTTACAAATAGCTGGGGGCTCAAAAGATGAAGTGTACAAGCTATAACAGAGCTTGTTTATAGAATTCACAGGAAACTGGATTGAAGACTCACATACCCAACGTTGCAAGAACTTAGTGAGATCGCTGACTTTGTTTTTATGTCACTGTCTTTTACGTAGAGTAAAATTTCCTTGTAACATCATAGTCTCCTGGCAGCCTGCATTCTTGCAGGAATTCCACCAGTCAGAAGACACTTGAAGACACTTAACGGAACTAACACTAACTCAACTCTGCCAGCGGAAGAGTCCTCTGATTTCCCTGCAGTGTCTCTCCTTGTTGCCATTCTAGAGGTACCAAAGATTAAAATGAGATGGATGGAAAATAGCATGTTATCGCCACTATTACAAATTAACCCACTGAGAAGAGAGAGCGAGAAAGAGAGAGACAGATGGAGAGAGAGAGAGAGAGAGAGAGAGAGAGAGACAGACAGAGAGAGAGAACACTTGGAGGCCTGCAGGCAAAATTACAAGAACACTTGGAATTTCTGCCTGTACTCCTCAAGTGATTAGTGATTAGTAATACACATGCATGCGTGTTTGGCCAAGGTCTACATTAGTCCATATTTGTTCAAAACAAAACCATTTCTTCTTGTTAGAAATGATCTCCTTCTACACTACACCACCGTAAATATGTGTCTTATCCATCGTCACTGGCCTCACAGGCTGAAAACTCTACTGGATAAAACTATTTTTGCATCTCCTCTATTTGCAGTTTTATGAAATCCAGCCCTCGGTTGGACAACATAAGATGCCAACAACAACAAACTCAGCAGTTGCTCCAGGTGTAGTAGCCCAGATGGGTTAAATACAGAAGAATTGTCCCTTGTGGGATCAAAAAAGTATATTAAAAAAAAAAAAAAACAGCACTCAAGTCTCTCTCTCTCCACATTGTGGTTTCAGTGGTCGTTTAGGCGCTTCTTTGGTGATGGTAACATGATATAGCATCAGTGAACCAGAGTAGGGTATGTATAACCCAGACTTGCAAATCATGAAGCAAGTCAGTGTGCTTACGGTTATGGTCACTCATTTAAGATTGTCAAAGTTTACTTTATAAACACAAATGGAACCTGCAGTGGAAAATGATTAGTTTGGAGGATCAAATTCACCTCTGTATTAACAAAAAAAAAAAAAAAATCATAAAATGAAAATGCAATATTGTGGACATAATACTTGATTCATTAGAAAAAAGAAAATAAATAATTTAAAAAATATACAACACTGCTAATTTTCCCTCTTAATTCCTGGATTCTAAATAGTGATGCATGAAGACAGCATCGTCACCGCATTGCTGAAATACCCATTAAAGGACTGTCACATCAGATTTGACGTCATGTCTGTCGATATTTGAATAAAACGTCAACAGAATACGGAGAGTTAGCTCCTCCCTACCCGTCCCACCAGTGCTCCCCCAGAAAAACACCACATCAGGAACCCACATTTCTGAAGCGAAAGCAACTCCAGGAGCACAGACCCTGCTGCTGACAGCGACTGACTGGAGAAAATGTTTTGGGCAGGCTTTCCCCTCACTCTCTTTGTTTCCATATTATGAAGACACGTGAAGACTAATTTATTTCTTATTTTTATTTTTTACATTGTATTCAGAAGATGGGCAACTAGCAGATGGTGAGAAGATGTTCACTGAATGTGAGAAAAAAGGTCTGGGTTAGATATCCTGTACAAACACTTACCCTGCCATTTATGGATGACATTAAGAGGTTGGAAGCATTTGTTGATGGAGCCACGCAAACTGATTCTGACTTTCGATCATAAATTAACTTCATTTTGAAATTTTTGGGTGTCCCTTGCTTCTCGCTTTTGCTTTTAGTTTCGATTCAGCTTCTGTTTTACTTATAACAAACCACTACCTCTTCCTATTATTATGAATTTAGAACATTATTAAAGCAGCACAGTGTTTCCCCACTGTAAAATATAACTTCCAAAGTTATTTGAGGGAATACTTTTTCATTCAGAATGTGTCATCTAGCTCTCGTAGTTTTCCTTCACAGCTATTGGGCAAAATATGACAGTAACATTTAAGTCCTGTGGTGGCTGACGGCACTATGCCACATGCCAATAAGAAACAAAAAAAAGCTCACAGAGCTGTAGTGGACATGATAGCAGAGGTGACTAAGAGAGTCAAGGAAATAACAACGGAAGAGGAAAGAAGAGATTAGACCAAACAAGAGTAAATCTTGGACAGTGTTGGAGAAGCATCTTAACCTGCTAAGCTGAAAAGTGCAGTAGGTCCTTTACCTTTATCTAACACTGGCCCAAAGATAGCCAGATTGTCATTTACAGTGGTGCAGTTCCAGCGTCGGCCTCTGAACTGGTGTTGGCACTCCTGTATGCCAATCTTCACTCCTTCGGCCACACTGGGCATGATCTCCACATAGTTCCGGCAGAAGCGCAGCTGCTTGGGCACCAGGCCTGGTATGCTGCCACAAAGGATAGGTTGAGTACCCATTGATGAGTACTGGTGGCCCACTGCTAGTGACCTACAAGGCAGGAGGAAGACACAATGTCAGTGTATTTTCATAATTATATCTTCTCTTCCCACCTCTCTGTGTCTTTATCTATTGATACAACACCACTCAAGAGAGGTTAATTTCCCTCCTGGTGCAGTGTAATGTTACGTCTGAGTTTGCCTGTTTGTATGTGTTTATTTGTTGTATCAGATGCAACCATTAAGTGCGCATCCTTTATCCCTTCAACTACCCTCTCTGCAGACACCTGGCCTCTGCGTTTACTGAAATTGCAGCCCTGCCGCCGCTGTGTTTCTGTTTAAGATGAAAGTCCACAATGCATCTAGAGGTCTTCATAGACCTTAAGCTGACAACTTGGAAAACTGCACCTTGTTATTAACTGTCCGCACACTTAACAGGCCCTTAGCTTAGGGTAATAAGAGTGCAAACCCTACATTGAAACTTCAGAGAGTGTATTAAGAGTAACACAGATCCCCCCCACCCCGCCCAGCCTCCTTTTTCTCTCTCTCTCTCTTTGAGGAAGGTGTTCTGAGATAGAACAAGTGCAAACTTGGTTCACTGATTACATCTGTCTGTCTTCATGCCTTTATTGCTTTCTCCCTTTTTATCTTGTGTCCACTCAATTAGCACTTTTTGTAACTGGTAATCACAGAAATGAGACATCAGTTGTACAACTACAGTGTAGGTAACTGGGCCAGCTCTAAGTAACGTTAAGATGTATTTGCCTTGCACCTTTCTGCTTTCACATAAAAAAACAAACAAACAAAAACATCAGCAAGGTCTCTGTTTCACACCAAGCTCATTCTCCTGCATCACAATAAGACACAACTGCATAAAAATTGCTTCTTTCTTTATATTTATTCTTACTTTTAGTGCTTTAGCATTCTTTCCTATAGTTATAGACATAATCATTTATATAAATGCATTTATGAATCCAGAACAGGATGAAGCATGAATAGAAAATAGCTTTGCTAGATGGATGAATATACTTTTTTTTTCTTAAATACATCAACCACTTACCTAAAGTGTTTACCTACTTTGATAAGCTACTAAAGCCAATATTTTGACTCTTTCATGCTGTCAGAACAGCCAAAATATTTAATAGCATGGTTCCTATTATTATTGGCAGACTCCCTACAGAGTAGCTGCAGAGAAGCTTCTTGACAATCCAGACAAGTCCTTGTTTCATGTCAACAGTCTGTTAAAGTCTGAAAACAGGCAGGGGTACTCTGATCACTGTCCTCTGGCTGATTTGTGCTTGCTAACAGTTAGCTCTTCCATGACGGCAGCTCCAGTGCAGGTGAGCAGTGCTTTGCTGCTCCTTCAGCTCACTTTCTGCTGACTTGCTCTGTGTTGTTCAAGGACTAATAACTGATCACAAGATTACAAAATTCCTGACACTGGCCCACAGGCGATGTTTTTTTTTTTCTTCTTAAAGCTCATAGCCCTAACGAGCCCTCTTCGGCTAAATGATCCGACTCAGATGGCTTCTGATGACCTTGAGTACCTCAATGTAGTTTTACAATTTAAATGCTGATTCCAGCATGCCTTCATTGTTAGACTTTACTAGTTTTTTTTTGGCAGGTGACAAGGTCTTTGTGAACCAGCAGCTGACCTGCTTTCTCCATGTAAAGTGTCAACGTTAAAGGTTTCAGTAGAATCGGTTGCTTAATTTCCACAGACTACCGGGCTCAGGTTAATTATAAATGAGACATCCAGTAAGCAAGCAATGGCAAGTTGAAATGTACTCCAGAGGAAATCACGTTTGTCTGCTGCAACCATCAGTAAACAAGGGCACTCCTACAAAATGACCTCTTCTTGGCCCTTGTCGATCCATGTAGCCTGGAGCACGTCATTTTCCAGCAGAAACCTGCACATCCCGCACTGATACAGACTTTTGTGTTGCTCCTCACGCAAGAAATCATCGGAGCAGAAATTCCAAAAGAAAACCAGCACATGTGGTAATTCCTCAGAAGCCTAACAGTAGGGATGTTTACATGAACAAATGTTTCTTCATTCATTTAATCAGAATGAAATTTTAGTCATATGTAAATAGTGGGGTTTCCTGCTAATCTGCAGAAAATTTAACACAAGAAGAGAAAAAAATGTCTTAGTAAACGTATCTTATTTTAGTAAAGAAAGACAACCACAATAGTCATATTGTACAGAAAAATCAGCTGCAACTCTGTGTGTTAAATTCAATCTGATTATAAACTGATTCTGATTGATTGTCATTAAAAAAAAAATATATATATATATACAATAGTTTGAGTATAAATGGAAGTTAAACACAAAGGAAGAAAGCAGTGCAGATTGATTATCAGCTATTGGACTGTTAGTAGCATAGCTACTAAAAATGACTTGATTAGTCATTTGATTTGTGCTTCCAGAAAAGAGTTTTGAGTTTGCTCTTTAATCTTCATCATGACTAAATCTGGGAAGGCCAATTAACTGAATCTCTGTCATGTCTTGAACCCTCTCGCAAAAAAATTATCATGACTCAGTGTGGTCGGTGGCTGTCTCAGTAGGGCTGAGTAATCCACTGCCACCTCTTCCTGTGTTAGGAAATGGTCCATGACAGTACTCAGGACATGCTCCACCTGGGATGATTTACAATTTCTTTTCCTTTTTTTTTCTTGAGGGAAATTGCATAAAGAACAGTGTTGTTGGATACCAGCTCTAACAACCATTTAAAGCTAACTACTGGTATTCTATGTGTTGTGTGGATTTTAGGTATTTATTGTGTGGTCTTGACTTTAATCTCTCTAATTCCTTTGAAAAGATCCATTTATCTTGTCAGACCAGCTTTCCTACACAGAAACTATCTTGGAGAATTAAATTCTCATCGTAAAACTGTTGTACAATAAATATATATCTATATGTATGTATATATGATGGTGAATTTTTGTCTCAGTACATATTTTCCCCCTCTAATCTAACTGTATCCAGCACATGTTTAATGCATATTTCAGCAAGCCCAAGCAGGGTGCCTTAGAATTACCACTTTACTTGTGGGCCCTGAGGCCTTGGAGCCGACTTTGACATCAAGAGAATATGTTTGGGAAAAGGAATGTGCGGCAAGCTTTCACCTCCAGGTATTTATCTTCTAAGGTGGGGTGGACTGGGGAAGGAGGTGGTGGGTGCAGCGAGGCTATGTCATGGCTGGTCTAGAAGAGACAGACATGAACCTGCTTTAGTGCAGCTCTGTATCCGCATGCAACACTACTGTAGTTGCAGAAGCTAAGTGCGTTGCACCTCTGATGGCTACTTGAAGGCAAGTTCGGCAACTTCTGTCAGCAAACCATCCCTGGCTGCATTTCACAGCAGCGATAGCTCTGAGATAACTGGCATGCTGTTTGCAAACGAAGAGACAATGCAGGTATATTGAGTGTAATCCTAAAAGAACCGTGCTATTTGAGTTGGGATGAGTTGCCATGAAACGCAAAAATACATCTTTAAAGTGGTCTTTAAAGTAGAAAAAAGGATCATTATTACGTCAAGGTGGCCCATCTGCAAAGTGACTGCATGTGCCACTTTTGAGTTCATGAGCTGTTTGTACTGGTAGCAGTGATAGAGCCAACCTGTCCCCATGTTTACCTGCTGCTCTTTTGCTCCTGTAGTTACGCCCTCTAAAATCAAACCAGTAATACACAGGTTGGCTTGCTGTGAGATTTCTTTTATGACTTAGTGGGAGCCTGCCTTTCACTGTGTCATTCAAAAGTGGCTGAAAAAAAAAGAAAAAATCTTTTGTGTAGTGAAAGTCAAGGTCTGTCCTTGCTCTATTTGCAAATAAAATAACCACAAAAATGGCTTAAGGTAGCATCCAACAGCAATAAAGCAAATATCACATAATAAAAAATTCCAAACACAATGTAAAAGGATGCTTTTGATTGGATTTTTGTTTTTGTTTTTTTTATTTTCCATCTCTCGGTCCAGTGAGCTCCACTGTTTTATTGGGATTTCCTTCCAGCTGAGCATGTAATTAGTTTCCCATCAGTGTTACCACCAGGGGACCTGTTAAAGGAAGCAGATTAGGGTCCACCCAATTTCTAAGCATCCTCAAATATTGCATGATTCATTAGAAATGCCGCATAATTTGTTGTTTTAGCTCTACTGTCTGAAGCAGTTGGGGTTGATGCAGGAGATGTAAACTTTAAGAGAAAACACAGGAGCTCCTTCAGAGGTTGTGACAACTAGTTGTGTATAAATGCACAATCCGTAAAGAAATATGCTAATTTATGCTAATTCATTCTTGCCACTGCAATACATTAAAAATCTCAGTAGCAGTGACTTTACTGCTTTCTTGACATATTTTATTGCCAGTTTTTATGTTTTGGGCTTTTTGAGATATTTAGGAGGTGGACATAAATGACAGCAATATGGAGCCGACTTTGACATCAAGAGAATATGTTTGGGAAAACATATTCTCTTGAATATGTTCATCAATAATTCTGATGTTTTTGTTGGCTTACATTTAGTGAAGAGGGAGCAAAAAAATTGACGTAAATAAGAGTAAAATGAAGTAATACCATTTCTTATTTTGTGGTATTTGGGGTTATGATACCAAGATAGAAGAGGAAAACGATTTAAATTCACCACATCTACATAGAATAGTGCATGTATTGAATAATTTAGCATCACTAAACGCAGGACTTTTGGCATCTCATGGTGCGTCGGTGCCTGCGCTGACCTGACGCCCCTAAAAGCACCACAATCCCAGCCGTGGACGCGTGCGCGCTCATTCACACAGAGTTTGCACCTGCTGTTCTCCAAAAAAACAAAGGGAAAGAAAATAAGGTATTTTCAGTCTAATAGCGTCGTTCATGTTGCAAATGTTGTTGAGGTTAAAATGAACATCAAATTGACAGAAAACTCCTCTTTAGTGGTGCGTCATGGTTTCCACATGCTCCTACCGGTTGCTTTTAAACCTTCTCCATCATCAGATATAATAATAAAGCGGCTCAGTGCCTCTCTCGTGTGAAAAGTTGAAGCTGCAGACTTTACCAGCTGTAAGCAGACGTTTTCCCACCGCTGTCACAAAACAAATTCAAATTCGACCTCTTAAACTGACGCAGCGAAGGGGCCATCAAGTTTACCCTTCAGCTTTAAAACAAAAACGACCCGACAGTTTTGTTTTGTTTTTTTCCTGGGTGTAAAATGAAAATAAAACTTACCACCAGATGGGATAGCTTGCCATGACATGCATAAGCCCACAGAGCAGCAGGAAGCATCCAAGATATATCATCTTTAAAACTTCGCAAAAACTCTCCAGGAGAATGCCAACATGCGCGCTCATCCGCCCACAGAGATCTCAGCTGAAGAATGAAGAAAACAATGTATGTCTACAATTATAGTTTTTATAACTTAATAATTTAAAATTCTATCCTCCAATAATCGGAGGGAATCTCTTTCTTTCGCGACTGCTCGTGGCAGAACTCGGGAGCCAAATATTAAAAAGTTTAAAGCAGCTTGCTTTTGGGACCCAATCAGCAGGTATTGCCAAAGGGTGAATTCTGATGATATGTTCCCTCTGTTGCCTTGTCAGTCAGTTCCAACTCAAACGGCGGAATGAGCTAATTTAAAGATGTGTTTTAGTGCTCAGAGACTTGGTCGCATTAGCATGCAGTGTGTGTGATATATAATGTTGTTTAAAGGAGAGAGGGAGGGTCCTCGGGATTTTAAATAGACATCGGAACCCCTGTGGATTGCGTAGCTATAACAACCTGTCCGGATTTCACTCCTTGGCTTGAAGCTTCTAAAATGCTGAAATAAATATGTGTGAATTGCTTGAGACCATTACTGAGGATTCCAGTCCTCTATTTGTGCTTGTTTGTCATGAATGTAAGTAAAGACGTTTAGAAGCTCTCTTTCTCCTTCTTCTTCAGCTTTACAGATAATTTAAAGAAATAATTATTATTACAGTTCATGCAAACATGAATATAAGAAATGAATTTTCACACTATATGGCGTTTATAGTATGTTATGAATTAATCTTAAATAGCCGGGTCTTGATGTCGCCTATATATGAATAAAACGTAGATTTTGAGCTCTTCTTTTTCCTCTTAAAAGGCGTCATTAGGCAACTTGAAGAATTATTTCAATAAGTCTGCGTGATCATCTGTTTATTTCAATGAAAATGTACAATAAAAGTGGCCTAAAACAGCTGCAGAATGTCTTCTTTTTTCCAAGTGATGATTTAATTGCAGGTGGATGGATCGCTCATTTGCAGGTAATTGTATGGTGCCCATATACTTGTGCTTATGTTCACATATGACAGAATAAAGTTCTATTATGAAGCAAAGATATGAAAACAATTTCAATCATTTTCAGTGTTGTAGCAGCACTTGTGTCTCGGCCTGAAACACTGGTGATGGGAATATAAAGTCAAAGCTCTGGTCATTCTTGGTGAACATGTGAAACTTTGATTTCTGGGTGGAAACTTTTGTGAGTTTCTTTTGCACAGAGAAAAAACGGGAGGAACAGATGCTCATGTTGCTGTCATTCTACGGAGGTACAGAGCAGCACAAAGTTTTTATACAACTGATTTGATGGACAGGTACATTCTGCAGAAAATAACTGAAGCAGAAGCAAAAATATTAAATGTAGGATTGGTTCAAATTGTATTTTGTTTTTGATACAAATATTCATCTGATTCAACTAAGGACGAATAGCCGCGGCAAGGTATATGCCCATAATAGGCTGCGCCTTCTGGACATCTGAAATTGATTCACACAATCTCCACTCTGCGAGAAAATATAAAGTCCGCATCTTTTGATACGCTGCAAAGGAAGGCAAGGCAAGGCAAGTTTATTTCTAGAGCACAATTCATACACAAGGTAATTCAAAGTGCTTTACATCTACATAAAATCACAAGAGGTAAATAATAATAAAGGAAGCATTGACTTTTTTTCTGATTGATTTTTCTCCTATTCACTGACCACCGTACCAATCTTTTACTGCTCTCCAATCTCCAGTGACTGTTTAGAAGAAGAAATCAATAAGGCCCACACTTACTTTCTCAGAAACCTATACAGGTGCGTAAAGAGCATCGAAGAGAAGGCTTTGGCGCCATCTAGTGGCAATAGTTAAACGTTGCACGTTACAATACACACGTATATTTGTAGTTTTTATGACTTCTGATATACTTAGACAGGTTTGTGTATGCAGCAATTTCACGCTCCGTAACCAAACAGGGACCAAAACTGCCATTTTAGTGAGTGTTGATTTGTTTCTAACTTTTCAAGGTACTTTTTATTTTTTAAGATATACACTCACTTTATTAGGTACACCTTGCTAGTAAAAGGCTGGACTCCTTTTGCCTTCAGAACAGCTTTAATTCTTCGTGGCATACTTTCAACAAGGTGTTGGAAACATTCATCAGAGATTTTGGTCCATACTGACATGATAGCATCACACAGTTGCTGCAGATTTGCTGGCTTCACATCTATGATGCAAATCTTCCGTTCCACCACATCCCAAAGGTGCCCTATTGGATTGAGACCTGGTGACTGTGGAGGCCATTGGAGTTCAGTGAACTCATTGTCATGTTCAAGAAACCAGTTTGACATCTTATAAGTTTTGTGATGGTGCATTATCTTGCTGGAAGAAGCCATCAGAAGATGGGTACACTGTGGTCATAAAGGTACTGACATGGTCAGCAATATTACTCAGGTAGGCACGGTATTTACACGATCCTTAATTGGTACTGAGGGGCTCAAAGTGTCTCAAGAAAATATCTCCCACACCATTACACCACCACCATCAGCCTGAACCATTGATACAAGGCAGGATGGATTCAAGCTGTCATGCTGTTTACTTTTCTGACCCTACCATCTGAATGTTGCAGCTGAATCTGAGACTCGTCAGACCAGACAACATTTTTCCAGTCTTCAGTTATCCAATTTTGGTGAGTCTGTGTGAATTGTAGTTTCAGTTTCCTGTTCTTAGCTGACAGGAGTGACATCCGGTGTGGTCTTCTGCTGCTGCAGTCCATCTTCTTCAAGGTTCGACGTGTTGTACGTTCAGAGATGGTATTCTGCATTCCTTGATTGTAACAAGTAGTCCTTTGGGTAACTGTTGCCTTCCAGCCATCTTGAACCAGTCTTCCCATTCTCCTCTGACCTCTCACATCAACATGGCTTTTTCATCCACACAACTGTCGTGATATTTTCTCTTTTTTTCGGACCATTCTCTGTAAACCCTAGAGATGGTTGTACGTGAAAATCCCCATTGATCAGCAGTTTCTGACCGTCTGGCACCAACAACCATGCCGCATTCAAAGTCACTTAAATCCCCTTTCTTCCCCATTCTGATGCTCAGTTTGAACGTCATAAAGTTGTCTGGACCATCTCTACCTGCCTAAATGCACTGAGTTGCAGCCATGTGATTGGCTAATTAGCTATTTGTGTTAACAAGCAATTCAACAGGTGTACCTAATAAAGTGGCCGATGAACGTATGTTTGCTCATAGAGAGGGAAAACTTTCACTTGGCTGCATTTCCCTTTAATTTAAGCAGAACCTGAACTTTTCTGTCAATTTTGCTCAAATAAATTACTCCATTTGTGGCAGCTCCAGAAGGGGAAATCTGAAAATGAGCGCAACTCTGAACTGAGCCTGTTTTTGTCCAAGCAGCTGTCAGTACAAGTACAGAGCTTAAGTCACTGAGGGTGGAAAATGCATGAGAAAAATGTCATGGCTGCTAACTTATGGCACCTGAATATTTTAATAGAAATGCCCAAGCGGAAATGACAATGGTACCAGAAGATGCCTGAGCTAACATGTCATTTTGCCCTATTTAGTCATACAGTCAACAACTTTTCAAAAGTAATAATTTCTAAAGCAAACTGGGTTCCTGCACCCTCTCTGCAGTCCATCTATCCAATTTCTCCCCCTCTGTGCAAACAAAGACATCAGGGCTCCTCTGTATGCCCATGATGACCTCACTCTGAAGAGCTGATGTCATTTAGTTAGAGCCGAGTCATGTCCGACAAGTGCGCCTTGTCATTGCTCTGCATCATAGGCCTCAGTGAGGCTCCTTCTGTTTGCTCTGTTTGACATAAAGCAGCCACACTAACATCATCCTGTAGAAAAATATTGAACTAATCAAATTTTCATTACTTCACTGACTTCTTCATGAATGTTTTCCCCTCACACCAAGAGGCTGTTAATGCTCCTCTGTGCATTCAAACACCTTTATGACATAAAAAAAGAGAAAGAAAAACAGGATTTAATGTCAACATTTAGAATTTATGTTCTGTACAAATGCTACATCACCACTAGATGTCAGCATTGTAGTGAAATTATCGATCGACAGTCACTGCTGAATCTGTGAATAGAAAAAAAAAACAGTAAGAAAATAATTTAGAAGCATCTGTGAACCTTGCTTTGCAATTTTTGGCATCTATTTTATTTTTTTTACTTTAGGGCAAAGATGTTTTGATCAAAGAGGAAAAAGAAAGTTTTAGACTTTGGGAAAAGAAACATATCAGGGCATTATAAACTTGTAACTATGGATGTCTAATTTGGTGATCCACTATTAACACAATGATGTAAAGACTGCTTATAGTATACACATTAGCTGATGTTACACTTACATCACAATGGACCTGATTTGCAGAGGATTACTTTGAACAAACAAATAAACCAGCATATAAAACAAAGTGAGGACTAAGTAACTAAACTAGTCTGTCATCTCTTATTTTGTTCTGTGTGGCAACTTTAAAATTCTTCTTCCTGTGAGCGATCAGTAAGAAACAAACTCAGTTAGAGTTGTGCCACAGTAATTGGTGATACACCTCTGATTTTACACCTGAAATATAACTTATTGCTCCCCGTTGAATCAATTCTCTTCCGACGGGTTCCAGACATGGGAAACAAAGCAAACACTGCCTCTGCTTTGACTTTATCTTCAGGATGGGCATTACCGCAGGCGCTGACATCCCTATCTCCCCTGCTGGCCTCTTGGTAATAGAGGGTGTAAAAAGGTTTCCGATAAAGGGAGTCACGGTGGACAGCTTTGAATCTCGATGTCCTGGAAGTGTCTGACGTCACATGGGTTGTGTTTGACCACAGAACACAGCTAGAGCACGTCACATGCTGATCATCTTATCTGATCCCTAGAGTACATTGTATTAGAGTACATCAGAGAGAAATAAACAAATCCATCCAGAATGAATCTACATCACCATGTTTGATTGTAGGAATGGTATTAGAGGGGATGCTCAGTGCGTCAGTGACACATTTAAGATATGTGCTTAAATCGTTCAACCTTCATTTAGTCACACATTAGGATTTTACTTCTCATGGGATGGTGTACCTGCCTGACATCTAAGATGTCTCTTGTTGATATACTGGCTATTGTGTTTCAGTTTGGCAGACATGTTCTTGTATTCTTAATCACATTTGTGGCTTGGCTTAGTAATGTGACACAGTTCTACAGACATGACTTGGTTTTCACTTAAGATGTACATCATCGACTGTAAAAGAGAGATATTAAAATGGCGTTATTTTCCTCTGTAGCAGCTATTAATTAAAAAAACTCAACTCAAAAACAAACTCGAGCTGGTTTGGAATTTTGTAAACTGGGAGCCATCGTTAATTTAGCCTCTGATGCTGTTATGGTAATATGTTCAGTTTCCATCTTTATGCAATATTATGAGTGCACTGCTTGGCTCAGTTTGTAAAAGCCTCAGCTTGGCAGAGAGCAAACCTCGATCCTGTTGGTCCCTTCATCCAGTTTGTGCTATTTTCTACTCATAGTTACTTATAGCTTTTCATTTCATTAGTTCCTCACAATGCTATGTAGTCCTGGTCTGCAAGTAGTCAGGATGTAGGTGTGTGTCCTTCTAGCATTTTACAAGGTCTTGTAAAGGCTGGTGGACACTGTAGCCTACAGGTTTTGGTAAACGATAGCCATGAAAGAATCTTGGAGATGTCTTTAACGGTACAAAAAATTGACAGAAGATAAAGATATCAGTTGTAATAGCACTGCTTTCAAAGTGAGTGTTTGTGGCAGCTGAAGCCTCATCATTGCAACAAGATGGACGCAGCACTGAAAGGAATAGTGGAGGAACCACAGTTTCCATGTGAGTCGCAAACCAGTGAACATATTAACTAAACTGTGGTCAAGCGTGCTATCATTTTTCAGTTTGTTAGCTCATAAAGCACACTTTATTTTAATTTGGCACTTATTTGACTATGATTCAATAGGAATGCTTATCATACGGTTGGCATAAATCAGACATGACGCTGCAGCCAAGGCCGTTAGAGGACTGTTTCATAGTGTTGTTTGCAGTGAACTCACACACACACATGTAAAGAGAAAAAATAAAGAGGTTAACGAGGTCAAATAGTTTAAGACATGTATTTAGAGTCATGTGGTCAGCTGTATCAAAAGCTGTAAGAGAAATTATGCAGATGTCTGGCTTGGGTTTAACATTTCATATTTCAGGAAATCACAACTAACGACTGTGGCCTTGAGAAAATTGATGTCTGTCTGCATGGATGCCTGTAACTATTGTTGTTCCAGTGCTGGGGTCACTTATTAAGGAAGCAAGATGAAGCTCCAGAGGCCAAGAGAACAACCCAGCTTTTATTACTGCTCAGCAAGTCACATCAGGCTGGAGTACTTTCTCTGAGAAAGATAGGAAGTCTTACTTTCTCTTCTCCGGTCTTTCCTCTGCAATGACACTCTCCTCTGGGTCATCCCAGGTTGCAATCAGCAAAGGAGTCTGTGGCTGCTGCAGCTGCTCAGCTGGACTCTGTCTTGTTTCATTAATGTTAAGTAAAGCAGATCATACCCTTCCATCAACAACACCTGCTGATCAACACCATGACCCATTTGCTATACATCTACCGTGTCGTCTGCTTGCGCACAGCAACCTGTACTTTCCTGGCACGGGCTGCTGACATGCCACTACTTTTTCTGTTGAAAGACTGCGTTGTTTCATTGTACATGCTTTCTCCAGTGAGATGAAGTGGATGAATGGCTGTGTTTGTTCAAAGGCAAATAGAAAACTGCAATTCTGCAAACACCTTTCAGGCAGGGTGTTTCATAGGTTGCTGGGAAACCATGAGATGATTGTATCGTGCGGCTCTGGCAATAAAAGAGCTAGTGGACTGTGGTTTGATATTAATGTCATTGTTTACAAGAAAGTAAATATAAGGAATGCTTGAGTGAGCGAGACTGTTGGCCGCCCAGTGAATTTGTTAATAAAATAAACCAAAAGACGCCTTTGGCAGAGTTACTTGTCTAATATCACCCAAGCTGAAGTAGATGTTCTTGTTTACCAAAACCAGCTATTTCAGCTTGTTTTAAAAGGTATTTTATTTTTCCTCCCACAGCTACACAGCAGCAGCAGGTTACATGCACCCACTCAAACACTTTCAACAACAGACAAGTCACCACATGCTCACATACAATTTGGATCAGGTGTGTCATAACACTTCACTAGAAAATGCGCATGGACGATAGGTTATCTGCCACAAATGAAGCACCAGGATTATGTTCCACTAAGGGTTTTTTTTGGATAGTAAGTAACTTGCTCTTAACACTCCAGCTTCTGTTTTGGATAATGTACAAGAAATTCTGGAAAAGGATTACGCAAAAATTATTATTAGTTTTAATTTTCCTTCCTGTGAAGACATCTTTTTGATGGTATCTTTTTTTTTCTTTTAAAAAAAGCACTACTCCTTACCTTTAACCGCATTTCAAATGTATTAATGGTCAGTGTCTGACTTCAAGGACCAACTCGGAAGGTGGACAGCAGTTCTAGCAGAGTTTCAGAAACAACAGCTACCCCTCCCACATTCGAGGATGCACTTTTCTTGTATCTTGAGAACTGCAGCACATGGTGCACCCGACGCCTGAAACAGCAGAGCGGCGCAGACGCACCGTCAGCCTCCAAACCTAAGCCACAAATTATGTCTGGTACATGGAAAAGATCATGTAGCCCTGCAACAGAGTAGAGGTGGTGAGAACGAGGAGTTTGGTGGTAACTGGGTTTGGGTGAACATGATTTGCATTCTTCTCCAGGGAAGTGATACCACGACAAGGTCAGACCAAGGCTAATACAAAAGAGTCGGAAGAAAGGGAGAGGGAATCCAACCTTTGCTCTTTAATTATAGTCATGCTTTATGTAGAATTTAATGTCACAACGTGAACTATACATAATGAAGAAGCACCCAGTCTTGCATTATCTCCCTCTCTCTTCATATTTTTACCTGTCTTATATTCATGGGCACACAGTAAATGCCATGTGTACTTTAAATGTGAAACTACTCCATAAGTCTCACTGCAATATGTTTTGAATACAATTTTAATCTACATCATACTGCAAAGTCCATTCCATACACTTGAACTGTATATGCATGGAGCCTCCAGGAGAGTAATCAGAGACAAATACAACTCCACAACACACTGGGGGCTGACACTTTAATCTGATCTGGGTATTCTAGTCACACTCACAGCTGAAGCTAACTTGACTTTCTTCCACTCCTACTTAAGTGTGGCTTTCACGTTCAATCTATGTTTCATTTATGCTTTTGAGAGAGGATCAGATAAGTAGAAAAAAAGAAGTAAGATCCCTAAAGGCTGAGAGGGAAATACCCCTGACAACCTAAAGAGATTAGTGTCCATTACCAAACTAATTTCTGCTACCACCTACAACATTTATGACGGGACTCAGTTCAACTCTCAAAGGAGCTCTGTGGTGAAAAAACAAAGAAAAAACAAAAACCATACGTTGGTCCTCTTAGCTATGTTCCCTTGACACCAGAATGAAATAAGCTCTGCATTTTTTTTTTTTCTTTTTTGGTTGCTGGGTCTCATAAGAGGGGGCAAGCATGTTTTAAGAAGGGTGTGGTAATCAATTATCCCACTCAAGAGACATGCACGACCAGTGGGTATTGCTTAGGATTAGTGTCCATTCTTGTCATGTACTGACAAACCCTCACGCTGATCTCCTTAACACCAGGTGTTATTAAGAAGCAGAACTCTTACTGGGGGCCTATAAGCTTTTGAATAACTGCCCTTTAGGAATGATTGACAAGCTTATAATGCATTAAAAAAGTGCATTCCTGTGCTTTCATGTGCTCACCTGCGTGGATTCTTAAGTGGATATTTAGCTTAAGTTGAACGTGAAATGTGAAAAAAGTATATTCATGTGAACTACAACTTAAGTTGGGACTATTTGATAAATTTAGTTTTACAAATATGCATCATGGTGTGTGAAACACTTGCAGGGGACTTTGTTTACTCACTTAAATTTTTCCAGGAATAATATCTTATGAAAATAAAGCTTTTTGTTGGCAGTTTGATAAAAAAAATAGAAAAAAAAAGAAAAAGGTCAGTTGGCCATATTTATCCACATCTGTACATGTGAAATGACACTGAAGTCAGTGGTTACTTAGAGGCTGTCCTTCCCAGTTTGAAAATCTTTGTATGTTTTAAAAATAGATATGAAGTATTCCCGAATAACCCCAAACATGATCTTTTCCTAAAACTAACTGCATGTTTTTGGTGACTAAAACTAATCAAGTAGTTGTTAGAACTTAATTTAGTCTTTGATACAAAGAATTAGTCTGATTCCTCATGATTTAACTTCGAAGTCCATG
>JBAMYA010000009.1:14009122-14038605 GCA_037176975.1 Arrhamphus sclerolepis
CTGCTCTTGCTTAACCACAGGATATGATGGAATGGCAAGATGGGTTTGTATAGATAGGAGCTGGGATGAAGTGGATGGTATTTATTAATCAGTAGTGCCAACATCATAAAGAGATTTGAAATGCTGCTTATTAAACATGTTCGAAATGGATTGTTTCTGTCATGCTGGTGAAGTGTTCCTGGAGACGTCAATAACTTGAAAAAAGGTTAAAAAAAGTCACGTTAAATACTCTACAGTTTAATTTAGTTTAACTCTAATCCAGTTCAACCCACATGTGCACCAGTTCAGTCCAAATCAAATCTATAGAAACAGTACAGTATAACCCAATTATAATCTAGTTCAGTTTGACATTTGGAAAATGCCAGTTTGTAAAACGTTACCTCGTTGAAACAGATGACGATGAAGTTTTACTCTTTTTCAGTTCCCCGTCCTGAAGGACAACCTTCAAAGAGGAAGACACACTTTTACTTTCTGAAAATAACCCACCGTTAAATCACATGAAGCTTATGCAGTTTGGTCAAATATATTGCACAAACGTGTAACTTTCAAAGGCAGGTGTGACAGTAGAACTTGAATGCTAAAGAAAGTTATCTGTGAGGAGAACTAAAGGCTACGGGATTTTCAAAATCTTCTACAATCAAATATGTAAGAAAAGTACATATTTTTCAGGATTACGCTTGCCAAAGGATTTAGAATACTTGCCAAGATGAAAAATATATTGCCAATTGCCTTTTGGTTCGGGATATAGCATTCTGAAAAATGATTAAAGGTTATGTCTTGTGCTTTCAGATTTCTTGTGAAATAAGATATAAGTTATATTTCAGAAAAGAAAAATCTCAAATGTGAACTATGGCTGAACCTGAAGAGCACTGTGTAAGGAACCGATCACTGTTTTCCAAAAGGCAAGACCAGACTGATATTTGGTTTTGATAAATACCAAACAGAGAGCTCCTACTGAAATATATTGCATAGTTGTGACTGGTGAAATCAGCACAGTAATAACAACGTACTGGTAAATGAGATAACTGGTTTAAAATGCTAAATCTATGACTACACTCTGAGACAGTCTATACTAGAAAACAATCATCAAAAGGTTTTGAAATTAGAACCAACTTCAGTAGCAAAAATGTGATGTAATAGTTGTGTGAATTACATGCTCAGCCACCCTCTTTAAAAGAGTCCTTTTAATTTCATAAAAGCTGTGAGCATTTGTTTATAGCTCTCTTGACTTCCTGTCACTGTATTTCAATCAAGATGACGTCTGGACTTTGACAGGACCATTGCCACACATTGATTCTTTTTTCTTTCAGTCATTCTGCTGTAGATTTGCTGGTGTGCCTGTTGTTTTCTGGTGTACAGAGGACTTCATGGTTGACTTAAAGAGTGCAAGGTAACCCAGGTCTTGCTGCAGTGAACCAAGCCCAAATCATTCATGACAGTTGGTATGAAGTCTTTGTGCTGATGTGCTTTGCTTGGTTTACCCCCAAAATGACACTGTGCATTATATCCAAACATCTCCACGTCGGCCTCATCTGTCCAGAGGACATTCTTCCAGATATTGCACTGTTAGAGGCTTTATCCTGGCTGCCATTTCAAACAAATCATACTCTTTTATCATTTTTCTTATTGTCCAGTCACATATTTTAACATTCAACAATGTGAACTGAGACCTGTCAAGTCTGAGATGTAAATTTGGAATTTTTCAAATTTCTTTGACCTGCAGTCCCACCTTTGAGCAAACTTACTCAGAAACTAAGACCTGGGAAGGCTGACAGCTGTCTTAAGCATTTTTGTTTTGCATAAGATAGCTGTTAGCAAATTGTTGATACACGGTGTCATAAAAGATTTCAGAATTATTAGGAACAATTGCTTCTCTAAGCTCAATGTTGATTTATTTCCTCTTCGTCACTTCGCACAATTGAATCCCACACAACAGCAAACTCCCAAAAACTTCTACTTTATCTTATGCATTATTTAGCCCAACTCTTAAATAAAACTAATACACTTTTGCAAATATTCGTAACAGGATACAGAATTGTCATCTCCTCAGAAATTATATTTTCTCTTTCCTTCTTTCTTTCTTAATTGGTGGATGTTATTCAAAATGTTGTGCTATCTGTTCAACCTCCAAATAGTCTTTTAAGTAAAAGGCATTTTTTAAAGAATTCCCTGAAAAGAGGTCCCTGTGAATGATTGATGATCTGGGTGTTAATAATTTTCAATTAGGAGCACGGAGGGACAACTATATAAATACTCATAGTAATTTAAAAAAAAAAAAAAAATCATATATTTCACAATACTTCCTAATTTCAATAAACATTATTGTGGCAAACAGAAAAAAATATTAATTGTAACTGTGGATACACATTCTTCCACAGTTGCACAGCATAAAGAGACCATGCTGCCCCCTATCAAAATTATGTGTCTGCAAAAAGTTTCTGAACTATTATTATTTTTTAACTCAAATTAATGAAAAAAAATCAAGACAACTAACAGACTCATTGTTTATTTTGTTTAATCCTATGCAAAGTAAACGTTTATCACACAACCTATGCACAGGCTGATACTGGGTCCATGTTGCTGGTGCATGAATTAGCTAAAAGTGATTACAATCAGTAAGGAGGGAATACATCTTAAATGGAGGGAACAAAGTTTTGAGATGGGAAGAGGAGTCACCTTAAATCAATATAATCCTGTTTTGTTTGTGTTAAGTATGTTATCATGGTGGACGTATGTACTGGTTGAATTTGATCAAAGTATGTGGAGAATGTGCCGGCTAACATGCCATTTAAATGGTTACAGATTCTAACCACTGCATGCGCTGCAGGCGTGTGCTGGCATGGTAATGGTGTAGACCCAGTCCCACTGACATGTGTGTGTATGGCTGGCTGTGAGGCATGTTGAGAGGGAAGAAGGGTATCTAATTATCTAAAACTGAAGAGAGGTTTTCTCGAGAATTAGCACAACTTCTGTCAATGCGTACTATTGTATTTAAAATTATGTTGTCGTGTTTTCAATGACAGGTTAAGGGGGGGCAACTATTTTTCTCAGGAAGTGGGGTCTGGGCCCCTCTGTCTTCCCCTGTGATTTCCACCCACGTCTGGAAATAATGCCACCTCCAAAATGCATAATACATGTAAAACATTTTGACTTGAAGTTTATTCTTGACCTACTGAAACAAATGCTGACAAAAATTGGATCCATCTGTGGCAAAGCTTCTAAAAGAAGTTGTTGTCATTTCTCATGATCATGCCCAGCAGTTACAATTGGACTGCTTGTGTCAGTATAATGCAATAAAAATCCCCAAAGAGTAGATACAGTGGTATAAAATACAAAAGTCCAAGAGCAAAAGTAGAATATATTACACATGGGTATAGAACAGCATTTCTACATCATCCTGCTATTGCTGGTTTAAACCATTTCAGGGTCTGAGCCTCTGGAAATAAACTGTCACTGGCTGAAAGTGCTATCACAGAGTCCAGTTCAGCTCAGACTGACCTCAGTCTGCGCAAACACTGACTGCATGGAGCTTAAAACGCCTGCAGATGAGAGGCTGTCACACCGACCATAAATTAAGACACTCTATGATGAATAATCTCTGTGAAACCTGAGAGGGAATTGTGAATCAGTTCAGCACTGCCATGCGGCTCTCTCCCCTCTCCTTTCCCTTCTCTCCTCTGATGGGAGGAGCGCAGCGCAGCTCCTCTCTGTATAAGAAGTGTTGAACGTACAACAAGGGATTTTACACAGCTACTCAGGAGAAACGAAATGATCTGCCCTGGAGCCGCAGCAAAATGCTGGATGGACACCTACTCCTGGGATGGTTATCGTTCACAGTTATAGTGTATCTTCTCAACTTGCCTGGACCCACTTCTGCGTACTTCGGGTAAGGACTGATACACAGACACACACACAGACACCCGTCCTGTGGCATGTACATGATGCTGCTTTCATTAATTTGACTGTTTTCTGAATTACAGAGGAGGTAACAGCTTTTCAACCCACCTTAGCTCACCTAATCGGCCCCTTTAGTTTCACGAGAATGCGCGCAACGCAATTAAAGCTTATTTATTCTTGACTGGATTAATACCTGCGGGTCAGCGAGGTGTCACTGGGAGGCCTCGCAGCTGGTGTCTGCAGCAGGTTGTCTGCACATGACTTTACCTCACTGAAACTGCTGACAGTTAAAAAAAAAAAAAAAAAAAAAAGGAGAGGAGAGGAAAAAAAAAAGAAAAGAAGCAAGCTTTTAGAGAGGATTATGGAAACTGAATTACAGCCTATTAACGCAGCTTCTATTAAAGGTAGATTTACGCAGCATCGGAGTAATGTTGGCCGGGCAGAGTTCACTCCATTCTTTCCCTGACAATTGAGCCAGCGCCCACTGTAAAGTTACCTCCTGGCATGGATTGAATGGCAGGTAGCGGTCGAGTGATTATTTTGCTGGAACACTTGTAAAATCATATCCTTAGTCGACTCTGAAAACAAGCCGCACGGAGCGAAAGGTGAGTGTATATGCCTCAGACTCAACAGCTGGTAACAATAAAGCAATCTGACTGACTGAACTGGTGGCCGAAACGTCTGCTCAGCTTGCACAGAAAAATCCCCCCATCCAGCATAAACATCACGCAGCTCTTTTTTCTGCTGCCTCCATCAATTTTTAGAAAACACTTGGAACACGTGTAGGGAAATTAATGTGAAAAATTGAGCGTTTCATGAATCATGTCATGCGCACAATAATGTTTAAATTAGAAAAGCGCGCAGGGTTGAATGTTTGAAAGTGGGTTATTCCCAGGGAACGCCTTGGGTTTTAGGTGTAGCCCATATGACCTCCACTTCAGAGGGGGCTGCTAATGCTCCAGTTTTGTCTGCTTGTGTGAACTGAGCACTGAGTTTTCAGAACACTTAACAGCCCTGGACAAGGTCATTCAAATGAGTGTCAGGTGGAACAGTGTTACACCCAAACCTGAAGGCTTTTAATCTGGAAAGATTTTAGAATGTGACAAAGCAAGATTTACCTGCCAAATGGGCATCTCCTAGAATACATGAGTAACGTCTTTTCCCAAAGAAAATAAAAATAAAAATCTGTCTTGGTCGGTGTTGTTAGTGCTCCCCAACTAGCTACAAACCCTGCAGGCACACGCAGAGACAAATGGTTGTAGACCGCAGAGTGATGACACTAAAGGCCTTTCCAGCAGAGTCAAATTTATGGTAGGTATGGGTGTTGTGCAGGATCCAGGAGTGTTAGGTGATCTGGGAACTGTTGTGCATCTGCAAGAGAGCACAAGAAATGTCCCCCCAGGGGCCTATTAGACCTCTATGTTAAACCTGTTGAACGGTTAAAGTGAGTTTTGTCATCTCTCCTGTGGAAAAGGACTTTGATTTGGAAACGTTGACACACTAATAAACCAGATTCTTATAACTGACCTTTTTCCAGATCTTTGGGTACAACTGTTGTCTTGGGTGTTACACCGAGGTGTTGGCATTCATCATTGGAAGCTGAGTGATGCAAACACTTTATAGGCCACCTGCATGAGGTCTGTAATAATCTCAGCCCCTCTGAAAAAGCCTTATCAGTAATACTCAAGCATGTATCAAGTGCTTTCTCAGTTTCTCATTTGGTCTTTGGTTTCAGTTCTAAAATTGCATTAGAAGAACAAATGTAACCCTGCTCTCTTTCTCTGTCTCCCTTCCTGTTACAGTGTCGCCCTTGGCAGGCAGTATGTATTAAAGTTGACATGCCAAATTGGCACTCACATCACCCTTAATGGCCATAATGGTAATGCATATTTACTTATTCAGTTAGCACTTGTTTTCAATTCCCTCTGTCAGTCTGTTCTGTATCTGTGGCCTGTGTAGTGCAGAGAGACATGTGGTATTACGATACTCCAGATTTATTATTCTGTGGCCCAGTGAGAGGGGAATATGAATGGGTGTCAGTGAATGATTTAGTCCTGCAGCTGAGGAACATGAAACACATCGAGGGAGCCTGCACAGGTGACACAGACACAAAATGTGACTGCCCCGTGGCCAGTTTCCCAGAAACTCGACACCGGTGACGCTCCAGCTTTGAATGGGGGGGGGACGCACTAGCACAAACCTGTTCAAATAAATATTCCATGTGCAAGAGGCATCCTAGGGCCTCCTGGGTACTGATTTACTCAAAATAGAGGGTCAATGTTGCATACCCAATTTCCAGAGTGCGGTGGAGCGTAAGTGTAACATAAACACAATCTCTCCTGCCCATAGTCTGCTTAGCTGAGGGTGGGGTGGGATTCCTGGCGTAGTCTAGCACCCGCTGAAATTGTCATCCTTTGCCACAAGAATGTGGACACTCATTTTAGCTCCCCGGTCAGCCTGTTATGGCAGGTGCCAGTTCTGGTGTTCCGTTATCATTAGAGTTTAAATCTGAGATGCTTGCCAATCTTTCTTTGCCAACGATTACAGCACCTTGATGAGATATTAAGAAAACCTTCAGCTGCATTGACCCCCGCCAGGACTCGTGCTGCCCTTTGAGATATCTATGTTGGGTTAAATTTGTGTGTTGGCAAAAGGCATGTCATTCTGTGGTCTTGTAAACTCCGCTGTATGTGAGTCCTCAAACTGAGTCAAGTTTGTTTTTATTTAGTTCATGTGTGACATATACAGGAAGGCTGCCCACAGTCATGCGACTGGGATGTACCAATCATAGGGGTACCGCAGCATCCGGAAGAAGAAAATAAAGTGGTTGCTGTTTAATTACTGCAGTGTCTTTCATCAGTTTGTTCCTGAAGCAGAGCCATTGCCCTGTTTAGATGATATTGTTTTCAGCACTCCATTAAGTGAGGCAGTTTGCCAAAAACAACAGGATAGCAAATGGGATGTGTGCACATTTTATTGATTTCTTTTTTTTCCTTTTTCTTTTTTTTTTTCCTCCTCCAGTCCAGTATGCAGCTGTAAAGGGCTTTTATTGCTCTGAAGTGTTGGATCCTGGTGTGTTTCAAACAGCAGCATGCTTTTTAAAAGAACCTTGCTTCTTTAGCGCAGCACAAAAAATGTTACAATTTGTTTTTTAAGTGGCTCCATGTAACCATTTCCTTTGGTTCCCTCCTGTCTACTGGCTTGCCTGCCTTATGAGCATGCTGGCATCCCTGCCGTGGTTTGTGGGGAGCTCCTGGGTGATTACCACTCATTAGAAGGAGCAGAGTTAGTGTGGGCTCAGACTGGCGTTGCCTGGCAGACAGTGGTGAAGGGCGTCTCATTACCAGGCCTTAAGAACTGATTAGCCCTGACGTGCAACAGGGCAGGGAGCACCAGTGATAGAGGGATTTCCCAACTTCATAGGATATCCTGTGGCTACAGCCACACCTCTAAGGGTATCACTTTAGCATTATCCAAAAGGACAGGATTCTCTAGTACTTGCGGCAGGGTGGTGCGGTGAGATCATGTGAACCTGGAGGCTTAGATAACTGATTGCAGGGCTCCTTCAATGAGAAAGCTTTGTTTTCTTTACATTTCTGTTTGATGCATCCGTATTTAAGGTAAACCATTATTTGTTTTGAGTTCTCAGCTTCACCTTCATGGAGTGGCCTGCTACGCCCATGGATGCCACACGGGGGTGCAGAACCTTGAAGTATAGGATGGCCCTCAGTCAGGAACTCTCTGTCTAATTGTGGGAGAATTGGAAAAGAAATGTGAAAACATCAAATGTATCGGCAGCCAAGTCTGTGCAAAAATAATTTTGGCTCAATGATGCTTAATTGTAGTCAATGCGTATGGTGCACAGTTTTCTTTGTCTTTACACTGGCCGATGCAGACATTTTACCAATCAAGTCACAGAAAATTACAGAAGTTGGTACACACCTTTGTTATAAAGGTTTCAGTGGTCTCTGCAGTGGGTTGTTATGGGGCTTATACTCTATAATAACATGGTTGTTGAGGATATTTTTGAAGATTACATGGTTTGGCGAGGCTTTTAAAATGCATTTGGCATCCTCACATCCTACAGCTCTAGTGTCATCAGCATGCCTGAGAGACCGCAGCAATAAGACATATTTGATTAGGAAAGGAAGGCAGCTCCAGCTCGGTTCCACTAGTCAGCTGTGCACGCTGTTGATGGATTTGTTAGAAGAAATGAGGAGGAAACTCCCATTAAAGGAAACTCTTGTTGGTCACATTGCAAACATGATGATCTTTGCAGATGGAGTTGGAGACATGGGTAATTTGCAAAACAGGAAAACTAATATGGACTCAAGATACTTTTTAGTGGTGAAGCATTGATGAGATGAGGCTAGTTAGTGCAACCGCTATGTCCTGTGTTTTCCATCCTTGACCACAGGAAATGTTTTTTTTTTTTTGTTGTTGTTTTTTTTTTTTTTTTTTTTCCAATTTTCCTTGTCCAGCTTATGAGACTAGGGGAGACATGGCACCTCACATGCATGAAGATTAGCAGACTTTACAAAACAAAACAAAACAAAACCTTTCCTCAGGGCTTCAATGTACTTCAGAAGTGGCTGGTAAGATAGTGATTCAGCTGTTGGCAAAATTTATAAATGTGGAAAGAGAGCTACCTTTTTCAAAAATGCAGGTTAGACCCACCTGGACACCTTGACCTGACGTGCTCTCAAATACTCCACTTGAAAGAGTTTGTTTGTCAAACGGGTGTTATATATGCTGATGTTTGTCCCCACAGGCCTGTTTTTGTATAAAGCCCACATATAGTCTGGGAATAGACACAGACACATACTAACATGGATGGGCTGAAGTATGGCAGATGTTCTGTGATTAACCCTGGAGCAGAGTTTGTTCATACGCATGACTTTTAACTGGATATTGCTGCTTTAGTCATCATGCACTTGTCCAGTCAAATGCCTTCACTCTGGGTAATATATGAGCTGTGCGTACGTGCACAAAAACAGGTGTCAGGTGAGGTGAATTAGCAGCAGGTTTTGCCTGAGCTTTCCTATCTTGCAGGACATTAAAATAGATCCAGATGCATTCTGAAGCTCTGTAGACGTTGTTGTTTCAAAATTTAAAAAGATAAATCTTTTTGTTGGGGGAGTAAATACATTTTGATTAACTTAAGCTAGCACAGAATGAATGACTCAAGACCAAAGTTTGTTTTTGATTTTGCAGTTTTTGAATTGTCACTTTATTCAGAGAAGATCTTTGGCCCACTTGTAGGTAGCAGAAGCAGGCCAACCTGACATTTCCAGACTTGTAAATATGTGCTTTATTGGATTGTTCTTGAGTTTATAGTGAAACAGTTGTTCTCTTACCAAATAATAGCAATCTGGCTCTCGTGCCACCATGTGGAATCGGTAAGAGCCGGTTACTGTGTATGTGCCTGAAGGTGTCTGGTGGGCCGGTGCGCTGGTACAGGGCTGCTCTGTGCCATGGCGTGGGCTAGATCAGGGGAGTCATGCGGACACTGCTGCGCGCCCAATCTGTGCCAGTCACACAGTGACTATAACTGAGCTGCTGACCTTAGAAGCCTTGAGTTCTCACATAGCAGCTAAACCTCTTACCATGCACCACACTTCCATTCCCAAACCCTGGTCCTGTAGCCCCGCTGCTCGTATTCATGGCTGCGGATTACAAAACTAGGCAATGAATTTCACCCCTTTTTCTTCTTTTAACGAATCGAAATTTTCAAGCTCAACCCTTTCTATGGGGAAAAATTGTAAGAGTAGATTAAAGTACTTACATTATGTCTACTTCAATGTCTAATCATGTCTAATTCACATAATAAATATTAAGAGAGTACACTGCAATGGATTCAACCCAATTGTTCACTTTGTGGGAGTAGTCTGGCATGCTCTCTGTGGGTTGTAAATGACCAGACAGGACGGCAGATGACATAAATATGGGTCATATCCTGTTAGGTCATGCAAGATAGTGCACTTCCCTCCAACACTGTTAATAGCAGCACTTGTAGATGTTGCATGACCTTCCCACTGTGCAACAAGGCTCATTACTCAACTACTAATGACTAAGTCCCAGACCAGTACCACTTTGTTTTCAAAGTCGTTTTGTCATGTTGCTGTACTGTGTCACTCACAGCTTGTTAGGAGTAATCACAACACCCAGTGCTTTTAAGCAAAGGCTAATCTAATCTAAGCCTCAAATATTTTTCCACGATTTTTTGATTTTAATGAACGGGCAGTATCACCATGGAAATGTCTGTGTTCAGTGCAGAATGTCCTCTCATATAAACTTCACAGAAGTGAACAATAGCTCTGAGACTCCCTGAACCAGAGAGTCATTTGACACTGATTCATGGTTTCTTCAATTATTCAAGTTTAAGCTGTGGAGCACATTGTTAGCCATAGCAAGAGTGGGCCAGAGGGAAAACACCACACACACTCACATTCCTACTACCACTGGCAAGGCTTGGGCTGTGATACACCAGATGGGACTTGGGCAGGGTGGTCTGAAGTTCATCCAACATTTCTGAGGAAAGCATGCAACCTCTCTTTCCCAAAAAGGAGCATTTGAAATGGCAGGAAAGCATAAGGAAAAAGTGAAAGAGAGAAAAGTATATGAGCACTGACGAGTTTAATTTCTTACAGAAACTTGGTGTTTAATTATTAATACTTTTTTGTAATATACATATATTCATCTCAGGTGATCTCTGTTTTTTTTTTTTGTTTTTTTCTAAAACAGTTGAACTGTTTCAGGAGACATGCCCACTTCTGTTATTGTCTTGTGCATGTTAAGTTCATAGAGGGTGGTTGTTTTGTCTAGAAGAGGCTTTGTTTTAAGCCAACAGCTGGGCCCAATGATTGACATCCGTTTAGAGTAATTGACCGGTGGGAATAGTGGAAGTTGGAGAGTAGGGGGAAAAAGTAGGAGGAGAAGGAGAGGGGGTTGGTTGTGATCTAGGAGACACCAGACCACACAACCTGCAAGTTCAGGCTGACAGAGAAATTGTGGCTTTTGTATTTTTATTTTTTTTTCTCCTTGCATGGGCGCGTTCAGCCATGACTCTTTGTAGGTGTTGACTTAAGGTTTTTACAGCTCGTATGCATGCGCTCATGGATGCATGTACACACTTGTGTGTATGGTAACTGCATACAAAAATGTGCCCAACGCTAGCGATGCATAAAGACTGAAAACATGCAAAGCACAAATCCGGTAAAGAAACCCAGAAGTAATTTGTATTGTAATGATGGTTCCATTGGAGATTGCAGGTCAACACATAATTGGATTTTAATAACTGACGCATGTTTGCTTGATGCCTGTGCCTTACATACTGTTTGTCAAGTTTCAGCTTGGACTGTGTTAGGCTTTTGAGATTAATGTACATACATAGACTGAGCTGTCTTTGTTTATATATGGTTGTGTGGGTATATGAATAACACCAGCAGTCAGACGGCTATGTGTGCTTGCAGTTTACATTCAGAGAGAGTTAAAGTAAAATGTTTTCCACTATGTAAGAGTTTAGGTATTATTACACTTCCTTAACTATTTACATATCAGACTAATGAAGAACGCACATAAGTACCAGCTGAGGGTCACTTCCAGGATTGCAATGTGAAGCCCGAGATGGAGCGATGATGGAGAAGTTTGGAGCTAGTCAATAATTTCCTCAAGGGATCAAGTCTGAGGCTCCACTGCGCGAAATGAGCCATTTTCACTGAACCCACTGCCTTGGAAAATGTATATAAAGTAAATGTCACGGGCAATGGCAGGTGCTGACAGGTAGAAAGAAGGGTCTAAACAAACTCCAGCGTTTCCAAGTGAAAGACAGTGGAGGAGGTGCAGCGGGGAGAGTAGGTCAGCAGTGTCTGCGACGAGTATGCAGACGCAAGAGTGTGAATGGAAAAACCAAAGCTGAGTAAACATAAGCAAGAATCCAACTTCACATAGGACAATAATGAGTTTAGATGTTGGTGTTATATTCCATATGTAATTAGTGTTGCTGTGCCAACACCTCAAACAGCATGTCGAACAAAAACACCTAAAGAAAATTAGGTGATGTGAAAACGTATACTCTTTTTCAGTATGTTGTAGACACAGGAGGTGCATGTATTTCACTACAGATCATGTGAAGCTTCTGTTCTGATCAACTCTGTATGATATTTAGTACTTCCTCTCCAGCGTACTTTAAAGTTTTTAACTCATGACTATTTAGCACCAAGGAACTTGTATCATTTTGTCTTTGTCATTATGTCTGAGCTGGCCCACCCCGATGGGCTTGGAGGTTAATTCGTTTTGACAACAGGTTCCTAGATTTATTCATTTGGTTTCTTATTCATTCGCTGTCTCATTTTCTCTTCCGATATTAGTTTCTTGAATCTCTTAATCACCTCAGCCTTGATGTCAATATTCGAGCTAGTTCATTGTTGGTGTGTAAGAGCATTTCAAATGTATGTGTGCAAGATTTCACATGAGGTTTTCAGTATAGTATGCAGGAGAGTTTGGTTTCATATGTGTGTATGAATGCATTTCGTATGTGTGAATGCTAATTCAGAATAATGTCCCTCATGGCAGCTAATATTCAGGTGAGTGCAGCAAAGAAGTCAGTGCAGCTAGGATGAGATTCAAGTGCAGGTTAGGAAATTAAAGAGACAACGCAGCTTATGACCATTGACTGTACAATGCTTGATGAACTATCTGGTCACATGACCCATAGATTTGTACAGAGAGCCTTTGAAGCCCATTTTTCCTTGAACTGCACAGCACCATGCTGCAAAAAGGCGGGACGAAGCTGTCAAAGCCAATGGCTATCTCTCAGTCAGGCGTGTTAAATGACATCCAGGCATCTGATCGGTCAGCTTTATTCCATCCATCCATCATCTACACCAGTTAAGTCCTGTGCAGGGTCATGGGGGTCTATCAGAGCCTATCCCAGCCCTCTTCAGGTGAAAGTCAGGGGTGCACCCTGAACAAGTTGCCAGTCCAGCACAGAATCTGGTCAGCTTTATTGCTTAACATAAATGTGTCTGATGTGGTACAAAAAAAAAAAAATCATCTCCGTATAGTTTTCATGGATATAATATATAACCACAGATGAAAAAAGATTTTTGTACTACGCTGCAGATATGTTGAACTCTGCTGCAAAGTTGGTACTTTTGGTATTATTTTAGTGGTAGTTCAACTTATAACATTACAAATCGCACTTCTGTCAGTCCCCGAGAGCATTGCGTTTCATATCATGAGGACTATGTACGTTGGTGTGTACGACCTGATTCAGTAAGACTGAATGATTTGCTGCCAATCAAAGGGTTACAACTACTAAAAGAGAGAGCAATCATGCAAGCTCCTGTAAACGAGTCAATATTTGAACTCTGGCATGAGCTGAGTGAGGCAGAGGGCTGTGAGATGGATGCTGTTCTCGCCTTGCTGCTATTGGATTAATAAGTCATCTATTTATTTTTATTTTTTGCCTTCTGTGTCCCGTCCCTTTTGAGTTTGGTTAATATTAGGCTGTATTACTAAAATTCTTTGTTTGCTCTCTGGTTCATAGTTTATTTCATAATAGAAGCCCAGAGATGAGGTAATTTGACCGACTTTGATATGAACAATTTTTACAACGGTGGTAACAGACAACTGCACTTCTCAACCAGAGGGGGTGCTAAAGAGCACAATTTTATGTGATGTTGCTTTAACATGATGATCAATGGGAATTTGCTCAGTTTTGGAGCCAGCATTTAGTGGTCAGTCAAGGAATTACAACAAAACGTACTTCCTTGATGAACTTCAACCCTGAAATGGGATGTTTGCTGCTAGCTTACGACAGAAGGTATTCTTGTAAGGAATTTCAAGAGCTTGTTGAATGTATAGAAGGACAAATCTGCTCTTGCAACCAATGGTAACTTGTTCCACCACTGAGGAACCACGTAAACACACAGTTTTTTTTTTCTTTCATCAGACCAATAAATACCAGAATACACGTGCTGTTTTCTGTTACAAATGCTGATTGTCCACATATGAGCAAATTAGGATGAAACGAGTACATTTTCAACTTGTGCAACTAAATGCAGTGAAATGCAGACACAGACTTCATGATGTCAAAGTAATCTAATAAAACAAATCAAGTTTCCTTTTGATCATTTTGCCTCTGCTGTAGTTATCATTAGCTATGTTCCTCTGGCCAACTTCATGTGTTTTATGTTGATTGGCAGCAATGTTTACACACCAGTCTTTGACTATCCTTACAGATATTCTCTTTCAGAACAGGAACACTGAGTGTATCTGTTACATTTTCCTGGCCTCGATAATCAATAACTTGCATGAGAGGGAACATTGGTGGATTGGTTGATTTGCTGTCTGCATGTGAAATGTTTTGTGGGCATCTGTAAACTCTTGAAACAGAATAAACTTGATCAAGGGTATTTCAGACACATTGTGTCCTGAAAGCCACCGATTCCAACAGCTTGAATAAAGCGAGGATATGAGCATATTTTTTTTTTGATATGCGACCTGATGGAGCTTACATTGTCAACCAAGGAGCTCTGGCTTCCACACCTGGCTTTGCTGTGCCAGCTGTTGTGGCCATTCTAGTCAATGACAGTGGTCCTGAAGTGGTCCTTTTTTAGAAACATGCCAGAAGAGATGCTCTGCTCTGGTAAAGGTACTTGTGGGCTTAATCGCATTAGTTTACACATGGTAGAATGAGCTGCCAGGATGTCGGACACAAAGACAGCACAGAGCATGTCTGTATTCAAAATAAAACACGACGAGTGGACTTTGAGTCATACATTGACATTATATTAACCAATGGAGGCCATGGGTAAACAAACCAAAGGGTCTCAGAAGAGATTTCAAAGGCTTATGAGAACATGTTAATTTTTGAAGTAAAAAAGCACATTTTATTTGAGCCCACCCATCCTTTTTGTTAGAATAATAACATGAGGAAATGAAAATGAGCATGTTTCGCATGTGCTCATAAAACCTTCGAGTAAGCTTATAATCTGGGAAACAAACTGAACAGGCAGCACACACCTTAGGTCACACAGACAACGGAGCAAAAATACTGTGGTGCTTCTGTGGGTCGGTCTTACGATAGATGTCAAACATGTTTGCATTTATATTACGGTTCTTGAAGGAAAGCCATACGTGGAGACTGTCACATACGTTGTTATGGGAAGGCAATAATTACTTCTGTCTACAACAACATGTTGCTTTATTTTTCTGCTTTCATTAAAAAAGTAGTTTTGTAGGAAATCACAAGTGATTTCTGTTTCCCAGAGGATGCCAAGATCGCATTTTTTTTCGTTTTTAACAAATTTTGTGATTGAGCTACCGAGCAGCTTTCCAGTTCTTTTGTCCTCTAAGTGAGTTGAATGAGTTCATTCTTCATTCAGCAAAAGAGCAGATTGAATTTTTTTTTTGCACATCATCATCTTGGAATGTGTGACCCTTATGTGTGACAGCAGGAGTCATAGTCGTACATCCAACAAAAATATTATCTTTAATTTTGAGGAAAGGTTCGATCAGATTAAATGTAAGATGCGAGTTCCGCTCTCGCAAATATTTAGTCCACATTCGTAGTGCGTTTTATTTTTTCTTTTATTTATTTATTTATTTATTTATCTATTTATTTATTCTTTTCAATAAAATGGAGAGGATCTGAAGCAGTGTACATCTGTGATACTATTTGACTGTGTTCTGGTCTGTCACAGAGCGGAAACATTGCACAAGAGCGAGTCCTGGCCAGTAGCGTCTTCTCTGGAGATGTGAAGAAGTATTTGTTTTCTCTTCCACAATTTGCGCTCAGGCCATCTTCACTGCAAATGTGCATTTTTAGTCAAAAAGACAAGGAAACGGTAGCACTGAGTGTCATGTCATCTTTGGCCTTGCTCCACTGAGATAACCATTCATCTGAGAAGGGCAGATATTATACTGACAGTCGAGGCTGTCAATCTGAGGGTCTTTGTTTTGGAAGATTTGACGGTGATATGTGTTATTAAGCCTACTGAGAAATGTTTGCAATGAGTATGTGCTATTTTGTGTTTTGTTAAACTGAAGATTATACTCATAAATAAGTCTCATTATTTTATGTATTATCTAGAGGCATTTTTAATTGTCATAGGAAGGTATGCCATCCTGCAACATCATCCAGTCTCCGAATGCTTGCTTGTAGAAGAAATGTTGTGGAGCAGTCACAGTTTTCAACATGTTAACTTGGGGTTGCTTTGTTTAGTTTAACAAAGTATGTAACAACTAAGGAAATTGTCATTTATTCAGAGAGACACAGTGTATTTATGCAGTGCCTTGTTTTGTATCCCTCAATGCATACGTAAAAAAAAAAAAAATCTATGCATTGGGAGAGCAACTTCATTCAAGCCACAGCTTCCCAGGTTTCTATTTGAAATTAATTCCTTCGTTAAAAAAAAAAGAAATATAAAAAAAAAGAAAGAGGAAACCTTTTCACCCAATCTGTAAGCAAATACTTAAGACTTGTTTTTCATTTGTCTTTTTTTTTTTTTGTATTGTAAAGAAAACATCACATACTGGAGTGGAGCATCTGTGAACCATTAAGTCCACCGATGTGACACTGAGGGCTCGAGAGGAAACGTTTCAGTCAGTTATTGGACTTTAAAAAAACAAAAAAACAACAAATCTTCTGCTGAAGAACTTGGGTGACCTTCTTTTAGAGGCTGTGGTGAATATGAGCAGTGACAGAGGCCTTCATGACAAGTGCTAATGAAGGCTAAAGTGCAAGTAATGGGGATCACCGATCAACACCTGTTATATCAACCAAACTGATGTGGACATCCAGCAAGTGCTTTGCATCTGTATACTGCAGATTTTTACTTTATCTTGCACTGCTTGGCTGTAATAAATTGTTATTATATGTGTTTTACTCCTCACAGCCACATAGTTGGATGGCTATTAATCTATTTGGCTGTGTAGACTTTTTACAGTCAGGATAAGAGACCCATCAATTTATCATTCCAAATCTTTTTATCTAGATTAATGAAAAGCAATTTTTTCCTGGAATGTGGGTGGTTTTAAATACTGTTCATGTAAAATATTTGATGTTGAGTTTAATTTAAAACTGAAATTTCCATATTACTGTCATATGGCACAGCAAAAAACTATCTTAAGCCATGCTGCATTCTTATAAAAATATATATTGGAAAAATAATCTTATCAATCTGCCAGCCATTCAAACTGAAGCACTTCTTTACTGTAAAGTATCCTCTCTGAGGTCATTTACTGAGTTCATAAAACAGTCACTTCAAAGATGGCAGCTTCACTGCTTGTCTTTGTTCACTTTTTACAATAACAGAAAATGACCGTTTCAGCCCACAGTGATTACCAGAAGCGGATTCCCAGATATCATCATTGTTAGCGACAAATAAGATTTCAGTTCATACGCAAGTTTCCTTTAAAAATCTGAAGTCTGGCAGCAGAGGCACACAGGCCTGGACGCTTGTGCTTTTGTAAGTTCTGTAAATCCATTTATTCTTCAGTTTCACTTTAGGGTGTAAAGGAGGCCAGAAATTACACATAATGAACAACTGCAGTGCCAATCCTGCCAGTTGGTGTGACCAAAATGGTCACAGGCTGACAGTCATGTCCCCTGTATGTGTTTATGAAAGCAACACTCTGTTTTCTCCATCACAACCTCAGAACGCTGGTCGTCGGTTTTGCCAGCTATGTGGCGGTCCTCGCTTTGTGTGTTTTATATACGCTTCCCTGAAATAAGCTGACGAAAGAAGTGCAAGTCTGCCACATGTTCTCCATACCATGTTTGGAGCTGAAACCTTTACTTGTTATGCGACAAATGGATTGCAGCTTTAAAATTCTGAATATTGTGTTGTTGTTTTTTTTTGGCAATGCAAATCCTGCTGGGTTATCATGTTCCAATCTATACAGCAGTGCTTTGACTGACATGCCGCCTCAGGATATGATATAAATATTAAACCAAGCATCTCCTGGCTACTGTTTTACATTGAGGCGGCATGCTTGTTATGCTCGCAGCATGTCATAGTTTAAACTATGCCCTGCATACTCACTGAATACTTTGAAGTTTTAAATTATATAAGTAACAGAGTTGAATTTTTAAGTGTGTGAATGGCTGTAGCTGTCACTTAATCACCTTAAAACTGTGAGGAACGTTATGACAAAGCAGTTATCCACCTCTGCAGAGAATTTCCTCTCTACTTTGACATGTCTGTGCTGGAGGTTGATCTTGATCTCTAAACGTTGAATTTCCCCTGAACATTAACCACCGGCCAGCTGAATCCATCTGAACATTAACCAAGCTTTTGAGCATTATATGCCCCAGCTGTGCTTCCTGTGCTGTTTGTGTAGTATATCTTTGCAACTCTTATTGTTTATACAGTAAGGTCAGCATCCTGTGCTTTATTGGATGTATCCACTCGCTCTCTGTTTCAACTGGTCTGCCTTTGTTCTTCCGCTCTAGGTTGACAGGTAATGAACCATTGTCTATCCTGCCACTGAACTCTCTACCAGAGGAGACGACGGGCAGGGCTCACTACAAGCTGTGCGACCGGCTCAAACTGGAAAGGAAACAGCGTAGGATGTGTAGACGTGACCCGGGCGTGGCGGACACCTTGAGGGAGGCCATCATCATGAGCGCCCTAGAATGCCAGCATCAATTTCGTTTTGAGAGATGGAACTGCACCTTAGAGGGGCGCCACAGAGCCAACATATTAAAAAGAGGCAAGGATAGATAACTTATTGACACTCCTTACCTTATGAACTCAATGTACAAAGCTGATTTGTGAATGATGTACTATTTTCCAGTCTCTCATTTTCGTATCCAACTTACTTTTCTAGGATTTAAAGAGACAGCCTTCTTGTATGCCATCTCCTCAGCGGGCCTAACGCATGCAATGGCCAAAGCTTGCAGTGCAGGACGAATGGAGCGCTGCACGTGTGATGAGGCCCCAGACCTGGAAAACCGCAAGGCCTGGCAGTGGGGAGGCTGTGGAGACAACCTCAAATATGCCAACAAGTTTGTCAAGGATTTCCTGGGCAAACGCTCCAACAAGGACCTGCGCGCACGTGTTGACATGCACAACACAAATGTGGGCATGAAGGTAAGTGTGCAGAATAAAACTTTCCTCATTGATACATTAAGTTGTCAGAAAAAGTCTAATAAAACACATGTGAACTGGAGCTCCGACTGAATCTGTGTCCAAAAACACGACAAAAACTCAACATTAAGATTTAGATTGCTGCTTTTATCGCACACTGATAATCAGAGCACAGCTGCAACTTTGACAACAGTAATTTATTACGCATATTAATTTGTCCTAAATGTTGCAGTCTGACCTCAATTTTACAGTTTTTCATGAGCTTCTCTCTGATGTTAGAAGCATTTTAGGGAGTTGCATTCAAAGGAAAAGCAAAGTTGATAACATAATAATTTCATAGCCGTATATTTGCTGCAACTGTCAACTTATTTTTCCTTTCATTAAAGTAATAATTTCCACCAGTGAGAACAACAAAGGTTGAGTTACAGAACACATAAATCTAACAGTCATATAAAAAACAGTTTGAACAGAATCAGAATTTATTCAAGATACAGATATCTATCACAGATGGTTTTTACTATACTTCCATATCTTGACTTTGACAAATAAACTTCACAGCACTGCTAAGAGACAAAGCTCTCTGTCCACATATGTTGTTAAGGCAAAGAGGAATTTAAAATCAATGACCACAATTGAGTGATTTTTGATTTATACATGATTACAAAAAATAGCGTGGTGTTTTGAAACAGATTAAAATAATTACTACTGTAAATTTGGTGAATTCTTAAAGCACTCATTAGTCAACATTCAGTCTTTTTCCTCAGATTTGATAGGCAGCAACCCTCATTTGTGCTCTGGCACATGTCTGCAATTGTTTGTGGTGAGCAAATAAGGGTTTTTCATCTTGGAAGTGTTTTTAATAGGGGAAATAAAAAAGTGGGAATGGTCGTAATCTGTCAAGCCAAAGCAAACTTAAGGTCTAAAATTTGTTTTTTAACTTTGCTTTTCTCCCATTGTAGCCATTCTCGTGTCAGTTTCAAAATGAGTTATAGTAGAGGCACGCTTCCCAACTATTAGCAGACACAAAATTCTCCCCAAAGATCTTCCTATTCAGCTTTCAAAACCCAATTTCTCAGGAGATTTTATTTGTCACAGAGATTTACAATGTTGTTTTTGCTCTTTTTTTATTGTGTGTGTGATTTTCACATGTATAGTGAGCACCACATTCACTAAGGCTAAATTCCCACACAGAAACTGGAATGTGCTAGCCTCTGCATCCCCTGATATTTTAAAAGCTGAACGATCAAATTTTCTTGACCTGCCAGCGTGATGAATACAGACTTCCTGTTACCCGATTTGTTTCACAGGCTGAGAGAAGAAATTCAGATTCTCTCCGAACCACATCTATGAAAATATGTTTTTTCCACTCACGATTTTTGCCCATGCACTGCATTTAGCATTGTAGTTGACGCTGCAGTGAACTTTGGCTGACTGCAAGAGGCTCAGGAGGTGATAAATTGTATTTTTTATAATTCTGATTTTTTTTTTGTTTGTTTGTTTTGCTTTGGTTTTATCAAATTGTTTATATTTTCTTTTCTATTTTTTCTTTTATTGTTTTTAAAAGACCATACCTTGGTTTTTCACGATGTATGTTATGACTTAAGTACCACTCTATAAGACTAAGTTGATTAACTCTGTGTTTGATGGTTTAAAAACATTTGACCACAGGTTCCTCTTTCCCTTCATAGCTTCTTCGTAGCTATAACCTACCGCCACTTATCATAACTATAAAAGACTATAATCTAAATTTGACCCATGATCATACCAAAATCCATCCTTCCATTAATTATTCACATACTTTTTCATATGAGGCCTCACTGTTATATTCCTTAATTCAAAAGCCGTAGATAGAGCCTCTAATTTGCTGCTTTTGTTTTTATATGAAAAAGGACAATGAAGGTAATAATTTCCCAAGTCACTTAACTCCACTTTTTTCATTTAATTGTAATCATAAACTGCCTCTTTCAAGTGCTGCTTACTAAACAAAAGGCTTATTAACTTGCACAGCTTCCATGCTTTTAATGTTTCCAGTGGTTAACAATATTCCTTTTGTTATCCTGCTCCAGGTAATCAAGGCCGGAGTGGAGACCACGTGCAAATGCCATGGTGTCTCTGGCTCCTGCACCGTTCAGACCTGTTGGAGGCAGCTCCTGCCCTTCCACGAGATCGGCAAGACACTGAAGCAGCGCTATGAGACGTCCGTCAAGGTGGGCAGCTCCACCAATGAGGCCACTGGGGAGGGAGAGATCTCCACAGGCAGAAGCCAGCAGCAACACCAGCCCTCGCATGGTTTCAGCGATCAAATCCCCCGCACTATGGACCTGCTCCACATCGAGGACTCACCCAGCTTCTGTAAAGCAAGCAAATACTCATATGGCACAGCAGCCCGCAAGTGTTACAAGGACAAGAACTGCGATGCTATCTGTTGCGGCCGTGGCCATAACACACAAAGCAGGGAGGTGACCGGGCCCTGCCAGTGCCAGGTGCGTTGGTGCTGCTATGTTGAATGCAAGCAGTGCACACAGAGAGAAGAGGTCTACACCTGCAAGGGGTAAAACAATCACCTGTCAGTCCTCCTCCATCAGCGGAGCAAGTCAAATATGGTTGTGTTGAAGATGAGTGGTTGTTTTGTTCTCATGCGAGGTTCCGTTTCCAGCGTCAGAACAGTCTTCTGCAAATAAAATGATGAGTGAGCCAAGAAGCAATAAGCACTTTGAGGGATTTCTGTGGGTTAAGTTTCCGAGGTCCTGCAGAATAAAAACTTTTGTCAGACAACTGGGTCAACATCTCAAGCTTTTTATCACAGCGTTGCCTGGAGGAGATACTTTAACTTTCCTTGCTATGAAATCCTTTGGCACCATTTCACAAGAAAACAGACCAAAAACTGATCATACTGCAATTGATGAGGATCCAACACAGAAAGTAAGCCAGCAGACTGATTTCTAGGGCTTTGCCCAAAGAGAAATTGTGTGTGTATGTGTGCGTGTGTGTGTGTGTGTGTGTGTGTGTGTACATGTGAGTATGTTGTAGATGGTAAAGTGAAAGCAGATTCATGACATTTAATATCAATGAAAATCATATTTAGAGACTGTTTTTTTTTTTTTTTCTTTCTTTTTTAAAGACAGGGTGTAAGAATTACTTTACACGCACATATTTACACTCACATGATGTGTGTTTGCATATATGTAAATAAACTCAGTTATATTTTAATGATATTATATAAGCCACTTATCGTACTATGTAAAAACAAACCACTAACTACACAAATGTTTTGTTGTTTGTGTGCTATTGCTCATTTTCGTTCTGATTCATATTGACAAGGCCCTATGGAAAGAGGCACATTTGTGTTAGAAGTCTTGCTGTGGATAATTTATAGATCCTATGGGACTAATCCTTCACTAGAAGGAAAAAAAAATACTTTCTTTGCAATAATATGATATGAAGCTGTTAGTACATTTATTAACAGAAAATAACTAAACCAGTCAATTTAGGCTAATGTTGGCCTTGAGCGAACCAGTGTTCAGGGAATGACTTAAACCACTATATCTATTTGGATGAAATAGGAAGAAATAGTGCAAATGCAAAGATTATCTAAGATGGAGATGACAATGGCTTCATTTAAGCCAATATCATTGCAGCAGCGACAACTCTGTGGGGTTTAAATCTCATAAGTTTATCTTATCAAATGTCAAACTTGTAAAGGTTACTGTGGAGAGTTAGAGGAAAGGAACTCCAACAGTATCAAATTTTTTTCTCCTCTTCAGCTATCATGATTTGATTGAGCCATGTTGACATGTAGTCTGTGTGCAGTGAAAGTTTAAACTGTAAGGGGCAACTGAGAGAAATCTAACTCGACCTGTGTGCAGGTTCGCTCAAGTGAAGATCAAAGCCTTGTAGCTACTATAACGCATCTTATAAGACGAATATTTATGGATGGTCCAGGAATATATGTCCAAATGTAATCGTAGACGTTTTGCTGCTGTCTTCTGTCTGAAGTCAGTGAGATTATTATTATTTTTTTTCTTCATTTTAATTTGCCTTTTCATATTATTGCCTGACACCAAGTGACAAAGGAAACACAGGGCAGCATATGTTAGCCTAACCCCATCATGCAAATCACAGTGACAGTGACGTATTTGTGGACTGCTTGAAAACACTTATTCACTTTGTTCAGGGTTAGGGTGAGAAGATTGACTTCTCTCTCATGTCTGTGTGGTAAATACAGCACTGCAGTCAGCAGCTGGTTTGCTCAAGCCATCGTAAAGAAACAGCATAAAATGGCTACGAGTCTCTTAAACAAACCGGCTCATTAGCATGTTTATGTGTAGGTGGTAACCCCTTTTATCAAGCCACAACTTGACACTTGAAAGCTTTTTCTGAACAAACTGACCGCGACATGAAAAAGGGGGAATTTTTAAAATCACACCTTTAAACACGGCCTAGCTACCTGTTTCCCAGTTTTCAGTGTTTAATGCTAAGCTAAGCTAGATGGCTGCTTTGCTGTTAAAGAGCCAAAGTCAAACTGATCTGACTAAACACAAAACACTGGAACAAAGTGAATGAGTGTAGTTTCCAAAATGCCAAATTATTTCCATAAGATGCCATTACAGTTTTAGAAGGAATGCCTCTGTAAATAAAAACTATGTAGACAGTACAATTTCATTCAGCACTTAGCTTATAGGAATATTTTTTATTTTTTTATTTACACAGACACATATAGATACAGGACATTGCATGCCATATTTTTGATTGGAGTGAATTAACTACTGAGTGAGGGACCCAGCTTTGCATTATCGCACATTCACGCACTGAAGCCCAAAATCCCTTTAAAAGTATTTAAAGATCTGTATTTATAGATACAGTCCAGTGCAGATTTGCTTTTTTTTTTTTTTTCCATGTAAATAGCAATGGTTTCTTCTCCTGTGGTACAGAGACAAAAGTGAGGCACATGTTCAACTCTCACAAGCATCTGAAACAACTGATCGTAAATAAAAACAACAACAAAAAAAGGATTAAGTGTTTTCTGGAAGCAGCAGTGTTACAGAAACAAGGCAGTTGCAGGTTGCGGATCATCAGCTCTGCACTTAAAAATGGCAAAAAATGATGGTTTTGTATTTAGAAATGATTATCAAGAGTACTTATAATCAAAACCACCTTCTTTAACAGCAAAATCATGCTTTTGGAAGAGAACCCAGTTTAGCTTATTTGTCCTGAGGAGTTGAATTCCAAGCATTTTGATATGAGATGGCATGCCAAGTAAAGACTGGTCAAAATATATACATAGAACTTTGCACGCTACATGAAAACCATAATAGCTATGCTGAGACAGAGCATAAATGCTTTCTCTCCACAGCTTTTGGTGTGTTTTGCTGCGCACACTCCTCAGTCCAAGCATAGCAAGGTTCTCTACTCTTGAATGGATTTGCAACAGACATGACAGGAATTACAAATACACATAGAGTGAATACACTTGTGCGTTTATAGTTTGTACGTAGGCCCTCAAAAAAAAAGAAAAAGAAAAAGAAAAAAAAAATAACAACAGTGATGCAGCAACCCATTGACTTTTGGACACAACAGAATCATCAGAAACAAAACTGCACTGTTTAATTGTCAGTGGATCATGTACAAAATTCTATTTTGTAGAAAATAATGAAAGATAAATTATTTTTAAATATATTATGAGCACATGTTCAGTGTAAATAAAGTCAAAAAGTCTAAATTGATGTTATATCCTATATTTTTTACTTTTTTTTTTTTCTCTCTGTGTTGCTCATTTTGGGGTGGAGGCTTCAAGAAGCAGCGTACACCATGAACCTGTTTCATTTCATATCTCAACATGGTCATCTAAGCACTAACAAATCCTAACAAATTTAGAATTGATTTATCTCTAGCTGTTATTGTACTCAGAAATTCACAGTCAAGGATATTTTTATAGAATTTATTCTGTTCATGCTATGATCAAGTATTTTGTGAAAAGACTTTGTATTGTTGACTATCACAATATACAATATCCTGCAGTGTGAACTGGTGACTGCAGCGTGGACTGATAGAAGCTCACCTTTTGGTCATGCTACACGTATATGTGCCTTCTGTTAGGATTTGTGCTGTGCTTGTACAAGAAAGATATAACATGCCACCTATGTATTGCCCTTTGTGATAATATTACACCACCAGAGCTATGTCCATGTTCACTTATTCATGTCTTATGGGAACTCTAAATTATTTTCCTCTACCTCATGTGTATAGCTTGTAGGTATAAACAGATCACAAATGACTGGTAAGAATGTATTTAAGTTATTTAACATCTTTGTATAACAAAGGCGAAAAAAATCTGAGGTAATAAATGAATTTTTAAATTACTTTCCGTGTGGTTTCACTTTTTGATGTTACAAGTGGTATTTAGTGAAATCAGACGATTTTCCAATTTTGCATAATATAATGACAATACTGGGATAATGGTCAAATTTCAACCCCTGGGTACCACTGGGAGTAGAAGCGGTGCGAACCAGCTTCGTGCTGGTTTTGCTCCGTCTTGAGCGCGACCTCAAATGAGAATCCGATGGTAAAATGTTCATGTAAAGATGTACTAGTCGCGATGTCTTGACCCTGTCAGCCATTATACACATAAAAAAGTGTGGTGAGTGGTGTCTAATAAAATTAGCTTTTCAGCTTCTAAAATGTGCCTCTCCTTGTGTGTTGTTGACATCTCGTTTACCACAGACCCCGTGATTTAG
Source organism: Arrhamphus sclerolepis (assembly GCA_037176975.1). Classification (NCBI taxonomy): domain Eukaryota; kingdom Metazoa; phylum Chordata; class Actinopteri; order Beloniformes; family Hemiramphidae; genus Arrhamphus; species Arrhamphus sclerolepis. The sequence goes on from JBAMYA010000009.1 coordinate 14,034,852, forward strand.
TGTAATGCTGATAAGCTGAAGATGGCTCGTGGCAGTTTCTTTGTGAAGTTGATTGTATTCTCGACAATAATCTAATTTGCTGATCACCAAAACAGATTCTGTAAACATCTTTGGCAGAGCAGTTTCTTCTTGGTTGCAGTACTTTCGACGGGACCGCTCTTACCATGTGCCACACAGGAGTGTTGGTGGTTGTTTCTCACGTGCTTTGCAATAAGCAATCTTTGTTCCCCCCGCTGTGCATATGAGGGGAGGTTTACGTTGTACTCACACAGGAGTGTTGTGGCAACATTCGATACTGGATGTTCCTGACATGCCTTCATCATACCAATAAATAACCAGTCAAATTTCTTCCTCACCACAGTCCGACCCTCACGTATGATTACATTGGCTAATAATATTTGCATAGCTGTAATGCGATTGTCTGATGCTTGCGTCAATGATGAGAGCAACATCTCCACAGCGACACAACTGTCTCACTATTCAGTTTGGCAGTGTTTGACATCACCCCAGTGGACAGCAACACTGTTGACTTACACAATACAAAAAAAAAAACAATCAAATAATGTCAGTTTTTTCTGAAAAAAAGAATAAACAGACAAAAATATAAAAAAAAAGACCACAAGTAATTAGTCATATGACAGACTAACTAAATGATTTTAAGAAGGAGCGGGTAGTTGCCGTGTTACAGAGGCAGAATTTACTGTAGAACAGTGCTGGCAACAAACCTCCATCAAAAATTGCCCTAATGTCATTCATCTTCTCAAAAGTGACAATTAAAAAAGAAACTGATGCAATGAAGACAAATCAGACTTATTTTGTACACAAAGTATTTTGCACCACAACTGTGTGCAGACTTCGTAACAAGCCTTTAGTTCATTCCAGTTCGATTGTCCAGCCTTTCTAAAGGTTCTGTACAGGAGAAGTCTCAGTTCGCTTGGTCGTTCTTTATTACGAACGGTTAGGTTAGATCATCTACCAAAACAATACAGTTTAATGAAAAAAGCATATACTCTTAGCAGGCCTTTCTTCCATGTTACAAAACCAAACGGAAAGTGAGGACAACAGGGAGTGACTAGAAATTAAAAGTTTTACAAAACAGTGAGCGAAGCGAAAGGGCTTTCCTTCTACGTAATGAGATGTCATAGCTGCGGTCTGAGGTTAGGTGTTTACAAGAATTTGATACAGACTTTGTTGAGTCTTTGAAGTTTCATACACGATCATCGGCACTTTGTTTTGACATTTTATATTGATTAAGTGTAAACTGATTATCATGTTACACTACAATATTTGTATAAGAGTGATGTTCTTATGTTAGTGTCAAACAAAATTACCAAGAAGCTCTTTAGAGCAAAATATAATATTTCTGTTTTCGGTTTACAGTGCTCCGACATGCGTATCAAGCTGGAGAATTATCCTGTTAAGCTGATATTATTTCAACAAGCAGTATCACCTCGGATGAGGCAATAAAGCAGATGAGGGTGGGAAGACTTCAGAGTTTTCTCTGACAACATTGTTGTGAATATCTTGAAGTCTCATCATAAAACACTCAAAGCTCAATTAATCCAAGAGAAAATGGGCTTCGGGAACCTATGCTGTGAATGGAAGCTTTATATCCAGTTGGGAAAACAAAACACAATTATGAGCGTATCTGTTCTAATACCTAAAAAATCAGTGGGAAAGCCTATTATATCCCTGACACATGTACCTAAATTAGCAGCGCAGGAGCAGCACCCTTCTGGTGTGAATTATTCCTCCCTTGTGTCTAAGCTGCTGTGCTAGGAGAAATTAAGGGGCTTTAATGTACCTCACTTGTTGGACTCTTCCTAACATCCTGCCATGCACCAGCTCCTCACATGAGCTGCAGCTCTGTGGTGTGCTGTAATCTGACACATTTTGACAGCTGTTACCCAGAAGGAAGTGGGTGCAACGAAGGCATAGACTGAAAAAGTATTCCAAGATCAAGCAAGCCCCCTACACCACGACCTTTCATTCCCAGTCTTGCTCTCCTGGTCTGCTTGGACATGCACAGGGTTGTAGCTGTCAAGAAGAGTGAGATCATTCTGAGAATTTACTATTTCAGCCTCATCCACCTGTGTTGGATGTTATATAGACATATTTGGACCAGTTATAAAAGCTTTCTTAGTGTTACTGGGAAACAACGTGCCTGTATGGGTTTTTTCTGGTTGTATTTACACCACACACAGGGACTCTAAAGTGAATTCATTGCCAGATGGGGAGTGTGGACCGCTGACTATAAAATAGTGTATAAACTATCCGATCACGAGACCCATAGATTCGTATAGAGAGTCAATGAAGCCCATTTTATCTGGGACGTGAGCTAAGAGCTGAGACAAAGCTGTCGAAGCCAGTGCCAGAACTAATGGCTAGCTCTCTTCCAAGGACATCAAATGAATTCAGATATCTGATTAGTCAGCTTTTTTTATTTAATATAAATTGATCTGATGTACAAAAACATTTACAGTTGTTATGAATATAAAATCAGTTTGTTTTTTTGCTGCAACATATCATACTTCCTTGATGAGCTTCAACCTGGAACTGGGATGGTTGCTGCTTGGTGTGGACCAGTAAAATTAGTTGCAATATTTGTGTATCACGTAACTGTTCAGTAAATCTCGTGGTTCACTAGTGCTCCATCCCTGTTAAGGTTTAGGGTTCATGTCTCTTTTTTCTCTCTGTCAGTACTCCTGTTGTAGTCTTGTTTTCCTGTCCTCCTTTTGCTTACATTCTCATTTCTTATGTCAGCTGCTTTGCCTGACTTCCTGTTTTATTTTGAAAGTACTTCTACATTGTGTGTGGTATCTTTCCTTTGTTAGACCTCTGTTGTGACTGTCAACATCTGTGTCCTGTTAATGCTTTACCGTAAGTGTGTGACAGATACTGGTAGGCTCCACTGGTGGCTTGTATGTTCAACCAGTCACTGTGCTTGAATCATCTAGATTAATCAAGGCAAAATGGCATTGTTCCCAATGTTTCTCCATGCAGCTGGAAAAGTACCTACTCTGAAGGGGATGTTGAAAAAGAACAAAAACAGTTCTATGAATTCCAATTAGCCATGAACCAATTGTACAAACACAAAAATCAAGTCAATTTATGGAATATTTAAAAAGAAAAAATGCTGACCTACACAAAAACAAAACACATTATAAAATAAGAGTTAGAAAAAAAACAAACAAGAAAAAGTATAAAAATATTTTCCGCCATATAATCATTTAAGTCATTACAAGAAGCTTAAACTTTGACTATGCCCGGGGGGACTGAATGCAAATACCAATACTGTCTAATTTTATTTTAAGCTATTTTAACAAAACCACATTTAAAAATAAATAAATAAATAAAACACTGGTAATGAAGAGGACAACCTGTCTTGGACTGGGAGGACTGGAAGTTTTGGAGCAGCAAATTAAAATACATGAGCAGATGTAAGAAAAGGAAACGTTCTCCAACAGTGGTAGAGCTGTAGTCCATGCCCTGAATGCATGTGTTAGTCAAACAGTCAGAAACCTGTAACATCTTCAAATAGTGATGCTCAGTCTTAAGTAACCTCTCACTCACAATGGACTTGAAGAATTATTTCACTGGTAAAAATGCAAAGTCGTAATAACAAATGAAGCAACTCTGGAGATAGTTCTGGAAGACAACATATACATTCACATATATCTCACATAAACTTCTCCACAAGTTTCATTCCAACTGCACCTTCTAGTTAATTTGCATATTTAACCCTTTTATGGTG
>JBAMYA010000009.1:14045025-14055062 GCA_037176975.1 Arrhamphus sclerolepis
GGGGTGGAGGGGTGGGGGAGGTGTTAAAAGCAGCACTACAGTTGAGCCTGAACTATCTCTTCCTCATGGAGTTTAGTAGGGTGATGGCCGAGGGTACAAATGGATATTTGTATCTGTTAGAAACTGAAACTGTCGATGAAGAGGATGAGAGCAATCTAGCAAGGTATATTCTTACAAAACTGTTCGTTGTAAAGGTTCTGTAGAGTTTTTCTGTACCGTGCCAGTTATTTTAGTTCAGACATTAACTGTCCTGTTAAGTACATTCCTCTGCTTTACCTTAAGTGACTGAAATTGAGTCAACTTGGAATTTAGAAAGTTCTCTAAGATAAAAGAGACACTGCTGAAGTTTTTTGTAGATTCTCTCAGTATTGATCTCAAATGGCAGCTTATCATCGAGTTCGGTTCCTAAATATTTATAGGACTCTACAATTTCTGCATCCTATCAATGACTGTACTGTCAGGAGGGTGCTGTGAGCATCTAAAATCAATGCATTCGCCCTTTGTCTTTAATATATTCAGACATAAGAATGATTTTTGACACCATTTTAAAAATAATCAAGAATCATGACCAGAACCATGAGAGTTCTCAACACTGTTTAGCAGGCTCACTATGACCCTATCAACTGCAAACTTTGGTATGTGATAGTTTTCAAACGTGCTACAGCAGTCATTAGTGTACAGAATAAACAGCAGCGGGGACAAGACACATTCAAGACGCAGCCAGTAGATATTACAGATAGATCAGAAAATTGACCATTTAGCCTCACTCTTTGTGATCGGCACATCAGAAAGTCCAAAATCCAGCTGCCAATATACCTTTCAGACCAAAATTATTGATCAGTCTCTGGATTAGCAGGTGTGGCTGTATAGAATTGAAGGAGGATGAAAAAACATGGGGGTCAAAGTAGACAGATCCCTAGTGGTCAGTCAAGGAATTGCAAGTACCTCCAGCTCCTGGTTTGCGTCAGACTAGGAAGCTGGATGTACACCCTTGGGGTCAACATCAGATGTAAACATGATTCCAAGTGTGGGACACTGACAAAGCATCTGGTTTGGTGACTTGGGTTTTTACAGAGGAAGGTCTTGGAATACTTGAATTTTTAAAGTCACATTGGCTGGAGATTGTTCATTGTTGCAACCATATGTCACTGCAATCTTACAGACATAGCAGTGGAGAGTCAGAGAAGTGTAACATGCTAATTTAATTACACAAAAAAAAGAGTTGACTATTTTTAATAACTGGTCATACATTTTGCAGCTGTTCCAAATTGTTGGTTCTGGCAAAAAATATAGTTGATTGTAAAACAGGTTGTATTTTCTGTAAAACGAGATCCATTCGCACAAGTCACGTAACAGTATAAGTAATATGCTGACTTTCCAGATCCACATCTGTCCACTGAAATCTTGCTGAGCTGTTTTTACTTGAGGAGTTTACTATTCCAGGTTTGTTGTTCTAAAAAGTAAATTTGTTATTGTGTGGCCCTGCAGAACTTCCTTGCCTTTGACACAAAGGTCATACAATATTTGTTGAAAAAGTATGTTACGTCAAGGTATTTTTCTTTTTTTACATGAAAGCACCATTTTCAGCCTGTAAGGATTATTAAGTTTCACTTTAATAGTTTATTTATGCTCATACGCAGTACACGGGCAAAAGTAAATACATGCTGAACTTAATGGTAAGAGCTGAATGGCCTTTAAAATGTGCACAAGAAGTTCAGACTGATTACTTTTCACTTGTAGCCAACTCCAAGTGGTGTCTACAGGGAATAATGACATCACCGTGTTACTGGTGAGGAAGGTGGCTGGCGAAGACCTGGCCTGAGTGGAGCACATCCAGAAACATTGCAACCTTCCAGCGAGGCTGTGCGGAGGTTTTCAATTTCATCCAAGTTGACGATGCTGCTGCCAAAAAAGCAAATTCATGTGAAGCGGATCTGCCACCTTCCTGGCTTCCCCTCAGAGCCCCAAATCACACACTCTGTGACAGGTATCAGTTGGTTATAAGTTGAGTTGAGCAGGCCAGCCTCTGCAGAGCAAGCTGAGGAGCATGGACCTGTGGGGACGGAGGAAAAGGTGCGCCAATCAAATGTTGTTAACTGGGAATATCCGGCAGTGGAAACCATTACAGATTAATGTGCAGCAGGTGCTGGGTGTCTGCACTTGCAGACAGAAGTACACTCATTGAGTAATTGACAGCGCAGGTGCATCTTGGGCTCCAGCCAGCACGTGGGCCTGCTGTAGTGTTTTTAGCTGCATAACATGTCAATTTTGGGACATGAGCTATTACATAAGGTGCCTCTGAGCGCAGATTAAAAACCCAGGGCCAGGAAAACCAGATTTGTTTGTAAAACTTTCTCAACTATAGCAGGCCTTTATTTCTTTTACATTGACAGTTGATAATGCAATTTCATAAGTTCGGTTTTCTGGTTGCTGAAGTGATATAAAATGACTTGGCAACCTGCCTGGAATAAAACCATCCTAACTTTGTCCTCTTAATCAGAAAAAGCTGGAGGGTTTGGCGTCTTCTGTTGACTGAGAAAGAGCTGAGCCAAGAAATATAATCAAATATTTTTGAAGAAGCCAGTCATGGTGGGTAACACCAACAGGATAATGTCACCTGATACTGACTGATATTGGGTTAATGGTTTGATGTTACTTTTCATACATGGCTATATTAGTGTAACCTTACAATAACCAGGATGGGGCTATTTCTGCAACACATATCTGCTTTAAACTGATACTCCTGCAGGTAATAATTCAAAATAACTTTTGCAAAAAAGTCTAATGATCATTCGTGTCAGTGGATCTAAATGTGTCTGAAAACATATTTCTTCTTCTACTTCTTTTTTTTTTTGTTCTGAGGGCATTTGGGCCATTTTTCTCTTCAATTTGCATACAGTGCAACTGTTCAATAGATCAACAAGTGAGCATTATCTGATCTGTGTTAAATTTACTGTTGCAGTAACCGCGATGCCAGTTTTATTCCCTGACCTGTGTGGCTGCTCCTGGCTCGACGCCCTCACCGGCTATCATTCTCCAGAGCTAAGAGGATAATGTGTTAGCTGATATCTTAGCTCAGTGTGGTGCTGAAATGGGAAAAGGGGGAGTGTGGAGGAGGTAATGATGGACCACTTTCTCCAGAGATTGAGGAATTCAGGTCTGATCTCAGCGGGTCCGATTTATACACAGAAATAAATGCAATGGTCTCCTGAAAACTAAAACTGTTTTTATCATGCTTCTGCATGGTTGATAGGCAGATGCGGACCATTCACAATGTTTTATCTTTTCTTTTCCCATTATCACATCACTTTTCTCTGAATTCATGATGTTGTTTGAAATCAAAAGAATGACTTTCATGCTTTTGTTAAACATAAATGAAAGGGAAAATAGTGTAAAATCTGTTTATGATCTGTTTATATATTAAATCCATACAAATATGACTTCAGCACACTTGCTGGAGGGTGATACGGGTATGGATGCAGTGCCAGGCAAGAGTCCTCTTTCTCTCCTCACTCTGAGCCTCTCCAGTCATGGATCACAGAGCTGGAGAAGCAGCTAATAGCTCTCTCTAGCTGAGCCTGTGCTAAATACTCCCTCCACTAAAATTATTCCTCTGAGAATCAATGGGCCCATTCTTTTGTGAGCTGTAGTTTGCTTGACGGTCCCAACCTCAATGTGAAACATTAGACAGCAATGGGGAAAACATAAAACATAATACTTGTGTGACCAGCTTGTCATTGGATGCGTTAAGAATTTTGCCCAAGATAGTGAGGGAGAGACCAGTCAGGGTAATAGGCTTTCTGCAGATCGAATCACAGCGTTGATGCACAGAAAAGGTGGGGCTTTTGGTGGGTACCAGGGTAAATATTTTGGCCACATTTCGAACAGAAGTGCTAATATGCAGTCTTTAATTCTAAGTTGCGTTTTAAACCATTTCCATCAATCTGGGCCTATGTGGTCCACCATTTCTGCCCATACAGAAATGTTCCAACTTGAATGTGATGAATTTTGTGTACACATTAAATGTCCCATGGAGTCTAACTTTAATGACTCTCAGAATTCTTCATCAGACTTTTTGTTACTTGTTTCACTTATCTTGTAAAATATTTCAGCATCCTCTGCAGTTGATGTCAACTTCTTGGTATGAAACACACACCCTACTGGGTTTATTTTATAGGAGAATCGGATTCCCTTTTGCGGCATGGTTGAAGTGGCACCTTGGACCAAAGATGAACCATAGTCTTATGTCAACACTTGTTCTCAGTCTTTTTTTTCCCCCTTTCTTTCTTTCTTTCTTTCTTTCTTTCTTTCTTTCTTTCTTTCTTTCTTTCTTTCTTTCTTTCTTTCTTTCTTTCTTTTATTGAACTCCAGAAACATGTCATTCAACGGAAAAGGAGAAAAACCTTCTATGGAAAAACAAACATCTCTATTTTAGTATTTTATAATTCAGATCAATTGTTTCCTTTGAAAACTGTTTTTTTTAATCTTCCTGTAGATGTTGTTCCAGTCAACCACAGGGATCACCATGCACCCTCAGAGTTTAGCCTAGCCTTTGACCACAACATCTCCGCTGTCTCGCCACAATGACCTGGTACTGGATACTCACCCATCCATAACTCACAAGTGCCAGGATTTTGAGGGTCTGTCCTTCCCAAATCAATTACCAAAAATCTGCTCAGACCTTTTCATCACAGATGAATTAAACAGGCTCATTTTATCCACAAACTGCTTATCAAATAAAAAGAAATTTGACTTAACCAATGACATAACTGAAAAAAAGAAAAAAAATCAGGCATTTATATTAACTTGGGAGAATGCAAAACCTGCGGAGCATGGCACAGAACAGATTAAGCAGATTTATACTCAAGTGTTCACGGCAGACCAGCAGAGTAAAGTACCAAAATCAGCTTTATGTGGCTAAGCCTAAATATTTATAAAATCAGGTGTAATGGGCTTGTCTCCTGGCAGTACCATCCTCTGCAGTGTCACTGTGAATATAAGCTTGTAATTTCTGGTTAAACATGAATTTCTACTGATTAAACGTCATCCCTTTTTCTTTTCCCAATGAAAACAATAAAATTGACGCAGTTGAGAGACCACAAACACACACAACACCCACCCCCACCCCCTGTTCTGTCATGTTTTGGCTTTAATTATACTTAAGATCTGCCTCTGAGATTCAGCCCCTTCTGCTTGCGTTGTCTGTTCGACTCTTACTGAGTCTTAGTCTGTACTTTGGTGCAAGCTGATATGAGTTGTAAGCGGAGCCTGTTGCTACAAGAGTCTCTGTAAAGGTCAAACATAGCCGTTTGTTTTCCTAGGGTCCCTTTGGGATGCAGAGTAGATAACATTTAGTTTTTTGGTTTTTTTTTTACCTTTAGGCAATCAGGAGGAACAGTACCTCTGTCACTTATTCAATTAAAAACAAAGTTTTTTTTTTCCATTTTTATCTTTTTTATGGACCAGTCAGAATGGAGGAAGTAAACATTCTGAAGCAATTCATGAAAATGGAGGGAGGACAGAAATCATCTTAATGATAAGTGGCTTAGTTCAATAAGTTCTTGCAACCATGTTGCAATTGCAAGCGATTAATTTGAGTTTTTACTTAAAATTAAATAAATGAGAAAACTGTTTTGTTTTGTATTTAAGTGAAAATACAAAAGTTTATTCTTTGCCATTTCAAATGTGTGAACTTGCAGTCAGTTTGGTCATTGCTTTTGTTTGGACAAAGAAAACACTGTGATGAAATCTCTCTCAATTAAGATTAATTTTTGAGTGTCTGAATCAATCAACTGTTAAAATAATGTAAAAAAAAAACAAAACAAAAGAATTTTAATGATCATATGCTACTAATTGAATTACCTTAATCATTTCCATACATTTAGTAATAAAAAAAAAATCCAGTTTGATAATGTATTTATAAGTTTAATGAACAGAATAAGATAGCAAAATTTAAAGCTACAGGAACCTTATTTTACAGAATTTCCCTTTGGGGATTAAATTAATAATGTAATTAATAATTAATAATGCAACATGACTCGTTGAAAAAACAGTCGGTGTTACTCATAGATGTGCACAAATACACTGGAAAAGTCAATTTAACACAATAATAATCTGTACACACAGTACACAACATGTAGGCAATTACAAAGTAATCAGTGAGTTCATGACATGATTTAAGACATAGCAAAGGTCCATTTCTAACAGCTATATAGCAATAGCAATAGCATTTGCATGGGTTGATAAACATAACCCATCAAGTTGTCATTGTCATTTGTTCAATGCATTTTATTTTATTCAGTTGAAAACTTAAACACATTCTGAACATGTCAAGCAATCATTTACTGTTTTTTTTTTTGTTTGTTTGTTTCTGTCAAGAGAAGAAAATATACACTTGATAATGACAGATTGTATTTCTAAATAAACAAATACCTGCACGGTCCAAACATTATAATACTACCTAAAACAATAATCATCTGTATCATCAAATCTCCTTTTCAACATCTGAAGTACTGATACACTTAACACAACCGCGGCATACTTGGCACACTTTTGTGTATTGATCTAAATATGACATTTTGTGAGAAACCTGGGACCATTTTCAAAACGCATACCACTTGGGAGGTCTGGGTTTGATTCCTGGCTGCAGCAGAAGGGCATCAGGTGTCAAACTTCTGCCAAATCAATCATGCAAATCATATTGCTGTGGTGACCCCTAACGGGAGCAGCCGAAAAGAAAGTTTTTGTTTTTTTTTTTCATACCACACTTTCAATACAGTTTGCAGTAAGAACTGTAGTGTTCCAGCAGCTGTTGTCGTAAAACAATTATGCTAATTAAGCCAAGTGGACGCTGGTGAAGTGGCGGTTCTGACCAGCTTCTGCAGTATTGCATTGTGGAATGCACTGGTATGCAAGGTAGACCATCATTTTCACAATAGTGTCTGTAATGTAGTTGTTTTCATGCTGCATATTATGTAGTACATTTTGGAAAAATCAGTACCCACTGGTACAATGACCGACCTGCAGTCCGACCCTCCGAACACCACATATTTATGAATTCTTATTCCAGATATTTGCATATTTTTATACCACGTTTATATATTGTTGTACCTCTCCTCTCTTCCTTAACGCAGCTTGATTTCAGCAGGAGGGTCCCCCATGAACCAGGTCCTGCTCAAGGTTTCTTCCCAAGAGGGAATTTTTTTTCTTGCCACTGTTAGGCTTTTCCATGTGCTCGGGGGTCATTCTCTGTTTCTGCTATCACTTCAGCAGATTGATGAAAACACTGACAACACTTTTTTTCCAACTTCATGCAATTTTTCGGGAATTGTAGAGAGAATTTGAGACTATGGGGAATTTTACAAGTTTACTGTGATATTCTTTTCAATATTCTTTTGGAGAGTCAGTGCCACTTAGGTCGCCACAGTAATAAACTGTATTAATTTAGGAACAGTTTGTCAAACTATGGATTGATGGATGCCCCAACATTTTTTGAGATTATTTTATACCCTTAATTTTTATGAGGCATGGTTCACATCAGCAGTTTCTTCTTAAGAACAGCAAGCTTAAAAGTTTTAATTGTATTTTATCAATAAAAATGTCTCAAATGGAGACCTCCAAACTCACGTCATTAACTACTTTGCTTTTGTTAAAGTAATTATTCTAGTGCTTCACGTTATTTTATCTCCAGCACTGTGGCTATTTAATATATCTGTTTGTTAAAGACACAATAGATGTGAGTTGTCAGTTTAAATGCAGTGTGTTTGTGACACAAAAAGAAAAAAAAAGAATAGAATGACTCATTTTCTATGGCTTCCAGTTTTTCCTGGCAGTGCACCAGTTAACCTGTGCCCTTTCATCCATTATATACTGTGGGTGAGGTTGCAGGTAGCTTCCCAAGTCAAGAGTGCTCTGACCCCTCCAAATGAACTCATAGAGAAAAATGATCATACTATTAAACAGCGTGTTCTGCGGGGATGGCACGGAGCCAAAACTGTAGATTGTTTCTTTCAAATAAGCATGTATTATGTAGAATAGAGTTTGTCAGTTCCATCAGGTTTGAGAGTGATGAGATATACATATGGAATGTTAAGGGCAGTGTATCAGAATACATCAAAGAAAGCACGGAGCCCCAAGGAATCCATAAAATTAATGATCCAGGTTGACTTCTGCAAAAGCCAAAGAGCGGAGAGAATGGGCCACTGTATGAAAAAAGGTCACAGTTCAAGTTCCCACGTGTTTTACGGTCTGCTGAACCATAACATTTCACCTACTTAACAACAGGTAGGCTTTACATCCTGAATGTGGTGACAGCTTGTCAGGAATATTAGTAAATGCCACGAAGATAGAAACTGCTTTGATTTCATATTGGCTTACCAATATGATAATTAAAAGACAGCTTAAAAAACCATTTCATTTATTTGTCCACTTCTATATCTTTTCCCCGCATGTTTTTGGACAGGCAGGTGTAGAAGACACGCTTTAAATAGCTGTGTCATCTCTAATTATCAGGATATAAGAAAATGTCTTTATCATTTCAAAAGACTTAGCCAATTTGCTTTATACTTGAATATAAAGTATGAAATATTCAATGCATCTGCTTTAGTTTGGCAAAATAATTGCACCATGATTTTATCATGTTAGTTGTAATTTCGCTAACATTTTATGATTTGAATTTAAAGCAGAGCCTGTAAACACATAAATATGGCATTTATCAGCATCAATCCGGCAGCAAAAAACAAACAAACAAACAGAAATTTGAATCAATCGGACCATTGGACTGTTTTTTTTTTCTTCCCAAATGAGCTGTAGAAGGCAACACTGTTTCTGCAGTTTGTCTGGTCACTAAAACATTATGAAACATTATCTTTTTAATGTATTTTTTATTGTATTACAATCTCCAAACTATCTTCTGAGAGGTGTTATTCTTAAATTGCTGAGTACATTTTTTTAAACTGTGCACCAAATGCAGCATGCTGTGGTTTATACTGGTCCAATGGTCTTCATTAGTATGAAGTATGCCACCATAAAAGCAAACTGTGAACATGTGACCAGCTTTCACTGAAGTGGCCCATTGCACCATTGTACACTGATCAGTTGGGTACCAGACATACCCAAACACGTGGGTTTTTAAAAAATATTTCATATTGTATTTTGGAACCATAAGCATGTACTAGTATTGTAGTATGATGTTTGGAAAATGGTCTTTTCAAAGACTTGCTTTCCTTTACCAACTTATGAATTAAAAATATGAAAAGTAAGCTGGGATTTCTGTTCTTCCCATTTCTCTTGCTGCCCCTTCTTGTAATGACGAGGTTTAAATACTGAAACCATTTGCACATTGAGTGAAGGACTAAGAAATTTGTAAGAAAAAAAAAAGAAATTAAGCGTTGCTTACATGCCTGATGATGATCTCTGCACAGTAGGCAAGAGAGAAATGCCAGGAAATTTGCTTCCTGGTGGAGCTGGAGCACCACTGGCGCCTCCATGAGAGCGATACAAATCCCAACTGCTTTGAAAATAATTAGTGCAGGGATCAAGCGTTGCAGGGCAGTCTCCCCGGCCTGGCGCTGAAGAGGAGACAGGTGCCACCAGTGGCCTAAGCCACTGAAGCTGCACTCTTTGGTACAGAGCAGGTCCAGGCTGGCAGAAGGAAAAAAAAACAAAAAAAAATCCCAGGCAGGTCAAGCTGCACTTGGATCACAGATTTTAGCACTGTGCAGCTGCTTGGTCGATGATGTGTTTGGGTTCTGGAAACAAAAGTTGCAGATGAATTTAATTTTAGGGGTAGAGGGCAAGGCAAGTTTATTTGTAGAGCACATTTCGTACACCAAGTCAACTCAATATTTCCAAGGCAATTAAGATGAAATACATTAATTTAACAGAAAAAATAAAATGAAATAAAAATAAAAATAACTTAAATGTATAATTGGACAGAAAATGGATTAAAACGAAGAACAGTAAAAACAGTGCAGTAAAATCCAACTAAAGAAAGGCACGGGAAAACAGAGTTTTCAGTTTAACTTTAAATGTGTTTA
>JBAMYA010000009.1:14082518-14126188 GCA_037176975.1 Arrhamphus sclerolepis
ATATATAGATAGATATATTCCTGTATTTATTTTTAATTATGTCAGTTTTGGTCCTCCATATGATGGAGCCTCTGAAATATAAATAATGAAGAGAAGCACAAACCCATGAAAAGTGAACCATGATCACTGAGAAGTATTAGAAATGAAACTGGAGGGAACATGCAGGTGAATGAGCAGGTGTGTACAGATACATACCTGAATTGAGTTTAATAATGAGGAAGGGGAGGGGGCGAAACCACCCCTCCCAAGAGACCAGGAGCAGACAGGAGGGGCCCCCCAGATCCAGGCAACCAGCAGCATCCATGGGGGGGCAGGCCATCGCTGGTAAGCCCCACTCCAGCCTAGTGGGCAGCAGAGGAGGGCCCCAGGTAGATCCCTCACGACTGTGGAGGAAGGCAGCTAGGGAACCTGCGACGACTGGCCAGGACCCCGACAGGCACTGGCCGCCCAGCACGAGCCAAGTGCAGTACCAGGAGCTCTGTGTTCCCAATCCCAATCCAGCAAAGGGCCCGTCTGCCCAAGAGGACCGGGCCATTCCAGACAGCCACCGCCAGCAGGCCAACACCCACCCTGATGAGGCGCCCCAGAGCCAAAGGCATGGCCACCCATGGGAGCAAGGAGGGGACGAGAACCCCCTGACAAGGAGCGTGACCATGTAACCATGTGACCCAGAAGACAAAAAGCCCCAAACCCAGGCTGGGCAGTGGACACCATGCACACATAGTCACACGTGGACAAAGACATACAAGACACAAAAACACACAGATTCAAAGACATGGACATTCAGCCGCACACTCAGTCATCTCAGTGCTGCTTGACAGGTGTATTTGTGTGACATTCAGGTGACCCGGCTGGAGGGGCAGGTGACCCGCTACAAGTCCGCAGCTGAGAATGCAGAGAAGGTGGAGGACGAGCTGAAAGCGGAGAAACGAAAACTGCAGAGAGAGGTAGGGTGGTCTTCCTTCCTCTAAAACTGAACTAATCCAAAGATTCTGTCCAACTGAGACAGTCTTCCTCCCTGTGATCCAACAGCTCCGATCAGCTCAGGAGAAACTGGAAGAGCTTGAGTCCAACAACAGCCACCTGTCCAAGAGGCTGGAGAAGATGAAGTCTGGCTGGGGCGTGGCTCAGACTCCCTAACAACAACTTCACCAGCTACTCTCCAGTCCATCTAGAACATCCACTTACCAGAATCTGCTTCACTCACCTGATGAAAACCTGAAGAAGGCTGAAGTTTCACAGGACAGAGAACACCATCCAGCAACGTGCCATCGCTTCGTCTGCTTTCTGACGGATGACAATCTTTTTTTTTTTTTTTTTTTATAATTTCATGAACTCACCAGCGGTAGATAAAATGAGGGAGTGGACATCCACACACCTCCACATAGAAGCTCCTAAGATTTCCTGTCCAGCAGGATTTGAAGACAGACAGCGATGGGCCAAACAGCACCAGTGACCGCCATCTGAGACACTGCTGTGTGTGCGCTGCATTGTTGCTTTCATCTAAATGCATTTTTTTCTTTTTTTAACCATTTTAATTGTATGATGAAGCATACTGTACGTTTCAGGACAGATGGCCTCCTCGGCCCCCCAGCACAGTATCTGGTCCAGGCCTTTCTGGTCATCCTTCCGCATCTTCAGCGGTGAACGCTGAATAGGTCTCATCAGTCCTGATCTCTTCCCAGCTTCTGTTTCATTCATGTAGTCGTTCACTGGTTTACTCTCGTGCATATGCATTACTACTGAGATTTACTGACTCAGCACCGGGGAGATGCTGCTGCGCTGTTCATGCTTTCAGATGTTTGTAAGGAAACATGAAGAACTGTAATCTTTGTGCAATAAAGGAAGTTTTCTTTCTGCTACACGTGTGCATTACTAGACTCCTCAGCTGATATTGCCTTCAGACCCCCAGAGTAACGACATATAACTTTTTCCAATGAAGCCAAAAAGAAAAGAGCCAAAGAGGGAATATTAAGGATTCATCCAACCATGGTGATGAGCATGAAAACTAACAAGTCCACTTATCTGTCTAAAGGTTTGTTCAGATGCAGTTTTGTGACCTTTAGTCATGCTTCCATGTTATTTTTAGACAAAAGATTGGTAACCTTTATAAATTTCATTGCTGATGGTACTTGGCTACATGATGTTTGTTTTGTTAATTATTGGCATTTGTCTAATATTACGATCCTGAGCAATCAGATTTTTACCTCCACCAAGGAGGTTATGCTTTTGCTGGCGCTGGTTTGTCTGTTTGTTTACAAAATAACTCAAAAAGTTATGGACAGATTTTCATAAAAATTTCAGGATATGTCCAAATTGGGACAGCGAATAAATGATTACATTTTTGAGGTGATCTGGATCCAGGAATTCTTTATCATTGTGTGATAGGACCATTTTCAGGATATGTGTATATGTCTCCACAATAAATGCTCTGAATGTTTGGCAAAAAAAATACAGGACATGGTGATGACATCATCAATAATGTGTAAAAGTCTGATCCGGATCCTGGAATGTTCTGGATACTAAGGTCCAGAACATGAAAAAAGTCGGCGATTATCATCTTTTTCAACACAAATGAAGATGCAGACATGCAACTAACACCAAACTGTAGCTGACAGTCTGCTGAAACAGAAGCATGTTAACAGATTTGATCTTTAATATCTATAGTATCTATAATAGTTATGGAGCTGGATCCAGAAGAAAACCTCCATTACAGAAATGTTGATTTTCGCGACTAACTATTAAACTAATAATGATATCAATGCAGTTCCAGTTGCTAAGTGTATGTTTACATGATCAAAGAATCCAATATAATAAAACAAATGTAGGAGTAATACTTTTTGGGTGTGAGTCACAATATGTGGGGGACCTGTGCTGCTTGGTGGAGGTCTGCGCTCTCCGAGTGCTTTTCTAGTTTTATGATGGTTTACACGCAAATAAAATAAAAAAGGAGGCGCTAACTTTTGCACGATTGTCAGTTAAGTTCACCTTTCATGTTTGTTCAGGACTGAAGAAGCTGTCTTCTCTCTGGTCTTTGTACCCATTGATTCACGTTTTCTAGGCCACCGAAGCAGAAACTAAGTACATTTATCAGAGAAAGTTGGGACAACATAGAAAATGTAAATTTAAGTAAGTTTCCTTTTATTTTTCCTAATCCAAGATAAGTCATGTTTTTTCTTGTCATTTTATTTATTAATATAAATCCTGTTTTACATTTCAGACCCACAATATAATTAGAAAATTCAGTTTTGGTAAACTGAACTAAATATTTAAAAAATGATGTGCATGATTGTTGGTTGACTCATTTGAGAAGCAGAGATGGACAGAAGATCTCAACTTTACCAGGAGGCGTGTTATAAAATCACAAAAAAGGTATTCTACTAAGCACAAGGCTCTGTATAAGGACCTCTGCCTCTTTAATTGCACATGCACTTGTGTTTATACGTAGACAACATTCTGATTCATGTTTCCAACTGGTATTTCAGCTCCAAGCCCTGTAATGGTCCAGGGCTTGGAGCTGAAGAGCCCAGGTACAGGGTTGTGTCAGGACTCTTGGCAGAGCTCATTTTCATTTCTATGATTGCAGCATGAATGTAGAAAAGTACACAGATATTAGAGTGACATCTGCTGGCTTCAAGTTCAGATTTTTTTCAAGGGATATCCATGTATTGTTCAACATGACGATGTAAAACTACATTCTGGCCCAGGCCGGTAGATCAGACCCACACTGAGGACATTTAAAACTGCTGGTGGTACATCTAGATGTAAGCTAGGACTGTTCTCTATCGAGAATGTTTGAAATTAAAAATGGTCCTATATTGTTGCACATCTGAAGACAATTTGCAGGAGGAGTAGGGCAACATAAAAAAAACACCTGAAACTTATCTTAAATGCTGTGAGAAGGAATATCAACATTATAAAGTACCAAAAATATTTCTGTCCCATTTTATTAAATTAAATTTAGTTGGTGATAAAAACCATGAACTTTGTTGGGTTCCCAGTGTATGCAAACAAAAGGAAAAGGAAACTGAACTTTCCACGTACCACCCTGACACTTTCACATATGAAGTTATATTTTAGGTTTCTGGTCCACTGACCGCTACCATAGAGATCTTTGAACGATGAAGTACTGAGAAAGACTGTCACCTCTTCCAACCTCGGTAGTGTTGATTTTTGCACAATAAAACAGTTGGACTCCTCTTCATCTTTATAAAACCTAAAAGCCAAACAGTGGCTTCTATATTTTGTTGCATTCATCCCTCAGGTTCAAGAACAAAACTCAAACTCTTATCAGTTCATTTCCATTTTTAACATTTATCCATGTTCAGACAACAGAAGGCATCAGAATTTTCCTGCGGTTTTGTTCCTGAGAAACTGTGACAGTACGTCCGCTTCTGAATGTGCTGGATCATCCGACGGCCGTAGAAGTCCCGGTAATCTGCCGGCAGGTCATCCAGCATGTGCAGAGCTCTCTCCAGAGCTTGAAGGGCTCGAGCAGCAGCCACTGGGTCTTTGTTCCCATATGGATCCTTTCTGTCATACCTGTCCACAGGTAGATGGCGCCAGAATACATTAACACCCACTCCAAACTGCAGGGTGAGGGTGTTATGGAACCACAGAGCTGAGCAGAAGACAAGCCAGACACAAAAACATAAAGACGTGGTCTGATATTCAGAGAAAAATGACCGTGTGGATATTCCTACCAGGGATGAAAAGTAGATCTCCAGACTCCAGCACACACTCGTATCTCCTCGCTTTCACAAACTCAGGGAACTGCTTCAAATCAGGGGCATCGATATCCAGAACCTCGGACTTGTCACCTGTTGGGTTACATAGTTAACACACTGCCAGTTAAGAGCTCCAAGCCAGCGACAACCAACACCCGTTTTACATAAAGTTATGTTGGAAAACAAGGTTCAGCGTCTTTTAGTTCCACATTTTTCACATATTACATCGGAATGGCCGACATTGACATCTGGATGTGTAGATGTTTCAAAACACTGCTTCCAAGTAGGTTTCAAAATGGACACGTCATAACTATGGTCAAATGAAGTCCTGGGTGTGCTACATACCTGTTTTGAAGACAGCGTGCATGCCAGCAAAAGTTTCCCAAAATCTTTATGTATTTGCAAAAGAAACAAAAGAAAATAAATCGTACTCCAGCAAACCACAGGACGTCTGGCATGAGAGAACAACCACCGTGGTTGGCAGTGGTTATGAGGGGTTTCTGCAAATATGCAGGACATGAATGTCCAAAGTACATTGTTCCAGAAGTCTTGTTTTGTTTAGATGTAGTTATACCAACCTCAGTCACGCTCTCAAGAAGAGACGTTTTACTGGCAACCCTTTCAAACAAACTCTGCTGCTTCTTCTTCTTCTACCTCATTTTGACTTCCTACCTAATATTTTCCATGAAATGGTAACATTTCTCAGCTTCAACATCTGATATGTTCTTTATGTCCTATTTTGAATAAGAAAATCATTGCATTTTGTTTTTATTTACACAACAACTTTTCTGGAATCAGGGTTGTAACTGCGCTGCGATCAACTTTAACAAGCACGCAGCATAAATGCTTCAAACTGCTCACCACTGAAATTAGGTACGAGCCATTAAAGCCAGAATGAAGTGTCCCTCGCTGCTTCCTTAGGATGTGAGATGGGAAGTCGCAGCCAGGTGGTGCTAATGACAAGCGCTTGTTTAACTGATCATCAGCAGCTGTGCAGACCTCTATGAAAGGAGATCTTTGGCAGTTTAATAGTCTGTTTTTACATAATGCTCAGAGGGGAGGACATCAGCAATGGTCTTAGAGAAGCTATTTATGCAAAACATCAGTCTGAAAGTAAATGTCTTGCACTTATATACGCTTTACAACTGTATTTCTACAGCGCCGAAGCATTCACCCATTCACGCTCACATTCACACACCGGTTGCCGGCAGAGCTGCCACACAACAGCACTGGCCAGACAACTGGGAGCAATCAGGGATTCAGTGTCTTGCCCAAGGACACTTGGGTGTACCCAGGAGGGGGCTCAAACCACCAACCTTCAGATTCATGGCCAAACCCTCTACCACTGAGCCACCTTCCCTTGAAAGGGGGTATAAAAACTGTTTGAACTATTATCTATAGTCAAAATAGACCTGGAAAATGTTAAAGACAGCTGTCAATCTTCCATGGAGTGGATGTCCCAAAATTTCATTCCAAGGTCTGACCATACAACACACAAAAAAAGAAACAAACACACACATAGGCTGCATATCAGAGCCTCCAGGCCTCTCTGAACAGCTTAAGTGTTAAATTCCATGACAGCACAACTAAAAGAAGACTGAACAAGTAAAGTTTGCTTTGAAGGGTCTGACTGAGGGTCACAAAGCAAATCACAAGACTTCCGGACTGATGTCCTGTGAACAGATGACCACAGTGGAGTTGTTTGGTCATAATCCCCAGCACCATGTTTGCATAAAACCAAACACTGCACTTGAGCAGAAACATCATACCCACTGTCAAGGCCAGGGGATTAGCAAACGTGGGACCATCTGTCTAATCGCTAAAGCTCAACTGAAAGTGGATCATGCAACAGGGCAATGATCCCAAACACAGCAACAAATCTGCATGAGAATGGTTGAAAAACAAGAGTCAGAATTGAGGTCTTGGGATGGCCTAGTAAAAGTTCAGACCTCAACCTGATGTACTGTGGTGGGAACTTCAGAGACCTGTGCACAGGTAAATGTCCAAGGACCTCAATGGAATTAAGTAATATTGTAAAGAAGGATGGGTTGAAATTCCACCACAAGCATGTGAGAGAATTCAGGCTGGAAACCTGGACTTCAACTTACTGCTGCAAAATGGATCTACAGGATACTGTACACATGCCTTCTGCGTTTGGCCTCAGTTTTTGTTCAGTAAACAACACGATACAATAAGCAGTGAATATTTTCTCTGAGGTTGATTTTAACCTTGTTTGAAGACATGAGGAGGACTTGAGAATTTCTTATTTCGCACTGACATAAAACCTTTTAAAAGATTTTATAGTTATAAGTTTTTAAAGTTCTAAAGCTGCTCGAAGGCTCCAGTGCTACTCAGTTTCTCACACACTCTCCAAACAAAGCCAAAGCCCTGAACCGAGGAGCTACCCACACCTCGATTATCAACAAAGTTGTGTGTGTGTGGTGTGTTTGTGGTGATGGTGTGTGTGTGTGTGTGGTGAGTCTCGGTGAATCAGTCTGTAACGAAACAAGCTCCTCAGGCTCATTAGTTCCTTGTGTAGGGGTGGGATGGACAGTCCAGAATTGTCTCAATTTTGTTCAATGTCCTCCTCTCCAACACCTCTGTCAGAGAGTCCAGACGACCCCCCACTCCTCCACCACATGGCCAGACTTCTTGATGATTTTGTTCAGTCTGTAGACGTCCCTCACCCTCAGTCTGCTGCCTCAGCAGATGATGGTGTACATGATGCAACTGGCCACCACAGACTCATAAAACATCCTCAGCATCGTCCCACAGATGTTGAAGGACCTTAGCCATCAGGAAGTATAGAGGGTCTTTTTGACATGATCCACCTGTTTAGTCCAGTCCAGTTTATAATTCAGATCCACCTCCAGGTATTTGTATTCCTCCACCATGTCCACACTACCTCCTGGATGGTGACAGGAATAACAGGATTTGGGGTCCTCCTCAGGTCCACAACCAGTTCCTTGGTCTTTATCATGTTGAGCTGCAGGTAGTTATTCATGCTGCAGGTAACAAAGTGGTCCACAACAGTCCTAGACTCCCTCTCATCTCCACCAGTGATGCATCCAACCACTGCAGAGTCCTCAGAAAACCTCTGAAGCTGGCAGCTCTCAGGACAGTAGCGGTCCACGGTCCGCTACACGGTCCATCGTGTAGAGCGTGAAGACGAAGGGGCAGAGGACAGTCCCTTGTGGGGCCTCAGTGTCTGTCTGTAAGGTAACCCACATTCCAGGACACAAGAGGGGCCTCCACCTGCATCGAAGTCAGCTTCTTACCCAGTAAAGCCAGTCTGATGGTGTTAAATTCACTAGAGAAATCAAAGAAAGTGATTCTCATCGTGCTGGCTTTCTTGTCCAGATGAGCGCTGACTTTGTTCAGCAGGCAGATGATGACATCACACTACCGCACACTGGCTGACGCACGCGCACGAAAAAAATCAGTTCATAACAGGATTCAGGGAATTTGTTGGTTTAAAGGCTGTGTTTGATGGACGACCCGAGAATTCTTTGGGACGCTATAAAAGGCTTCATTAGGAGTAGGACTGTACTATTTAGCTCTAATGCACATAAACTCCTTGAATCTTCCAGGTTAGATTTTATTTTGCAATCTAATTTTATGGTTAACATTTTGCTGAAATCCCAGCTATTAAGTCATCAGATGGCAATATCAGCAGTGACCCCAAACACATAAATGGAATATTTAAAACATTTTACGCTGAGTTATATAAATCAGAGATGTCCCCAGACAAGAACAGATGTGACAAATTTTTAAGTCAATTACATTTGCCCCAGCTGTCAAAGACAGATTCTAACAATTTAGATGAACCAATTTCATTTGAACAGGTGCAGGATGCAGCTAAAGCCATGCAGAGAGGTGAATCAGGTCTGGATGAGATCCAACCTGCAGCTTCCAAATTCATTTGGAACCTGCAGAGGCCACGTCTGAGCAGAACAGGGAAGGTAGCCGTTCTGAATTTTGAACTTTATTCTTGGTCGTTTGTGCTCATCCTCCTGCTCTACTAGTATGACCCTCAGTCCTTCATCTCTTGGCGTATGTTAGAGAGTAATATAGTTGACCTGTGGACCCTCTAAGATGTCCTCCTTATTAACAGACAAACAAAAACACGATGTCAACTACGTCTCGGCCTTATTATATCTCTTCCAGGTTCCATGGCGTACCGGCTACAGAACTGGACTGGCAACCGGAGGGTCGCCGGTTCAATCCCCAGCCGGTACCAATGATGTGGGCGGGAGGAGTGCTAAACAACTGCTTCCCCACATCCACATCCATGGATGAGGTGCCCCTGAGCAAGGCACCTGAAACCCCAGCCGCGGCAGCCCACCGCTCTGTGTCCAGCAGCCCAGATGGGTCAAATGCGGAGGGGATGAATAATTGTAAAAAGTAATAAAATGAATTTGGAAGCTGCAGATTGGATCCCATCCAGACCAGATCCGCACCTCTTCAAGTGAAATTGGTTTATCTAAATTGTTGGAATCTGTCTTTGACAGCTGGGGCAACTTTAATTTTCTTCATAGAACAGACTTCACCAATCCCAGTTTAGCTCCATCACATGAAAGCCATCAATGAGCCATTTTGCAATCTCTGCTATTTAAAAGCTCAGGGCACAATTATCCACCTTTTCTGACTGTCCTCCTGTTGGACAATTGTGGAGCAATGTAGTGTCCAAAGTATCTGACTTGATACATGAAGAAGTGCCAGTAACTACTGGTGTCTGTGGGTTTTCTTGGATCTGTGTGTATTTTTTTAAAGGTCAGGTACCCACATTTGCTGTAAGAATCTGCTATTGTAATATAATACTCCCTGATGCACATTTTTTTTACCTTTATTTGTGAAATAAAAACAAAAACCTGATTGCAAAATAAGAAACCTACCAGATAGGTAAAGATGCAGTGCGTCTTGAGGGCTATAGAGAACCACTCTCTTTGTACCCGTCACCTGGGCCAGCAGGTTGTCCATCACCTGAAGTAGAAGTAAATAAATGAAATGAAACATGTTCTAAAAATGTACAACTAAGGACAGTAAGTCACATTTGCTGTTTCAGTTCAATAATAAAGTTGCCTTCATCGTATTAAGACTGTCTGCACCCCTCTTTGCAAAAAGCAAAGTGGTTCATTCCACCTGACTGGACTCTTCTTGGACTCGCAAACAGTAATGGATGCTAACTATGCAAGTCAAGTCAGTTCCTACATAGTCCTTTAAGATCCAGGGTGCAGAAAACATGTCTGTTTCAAAGAATAAATCAGGCTACCAGAAGAGAAAGAAGAGAGGAGAAACTACGGAAAAAAGTAGACAACCAAATGCATCTTTCTCAATGAAAGGTAAGCTCAGCCCAGATGCTAAAGCACATGATGGGAGATAAAACCTCATGGTATTAATACTGTATCCTAATATAAAACAATATTTCTCCCCAGAACAGTCTTAAAGACAGCCTTCTTATGTCCTATAACTATTTGAATTCAACGATGACCCTGAAGAGACTTCATAGTCTCATCATATCCTATCGCTTTGCAGGCCTCTTCTGTTATTTTTACTGACAAAAATGGTCAATGGGCATTCAAATAGTTCATTAATGAAAGAACTCAGTTCAATTCAAAAATGTTTTTATTTTTAAATAATTGTAGACCAGTCCACGTTTTGATTATATGGTTGGTTTAGGTCATGGTCATGTGGGAGATCGTGTTATTTATTTATTTACAAAGGCAGTTTCAAAAAAAAGTTGACATGTTTTAAAAAATGTCATTTGCAAATCTCATAAACCCATATTTTATTTTCAATAGAACATAAAGAGCAGGCCTATATGTTAAAACTGAGACTTTTTATGAATCATTTTGGCTGATGGCTCAAAAAACATCTTAAACAAGTTGGAAAAACATCCCAACTTTTTGGGAATTGGGGTTTTAGTTTGTTAATTCCACAAAACGCTTTTGGAACCTTTTAAATGGTGCATATCTGAGAAATAATCTACAGTATGATATATCAAGAAATAGGTTTATACCACCTTAACCAGCTCCTATCGGTGTTGGGAGCTGGTTAAGGTCCAATCAGTGTCCCACGCAAACCTCCGCCCTTGACTTACGTCATAGTGCGTCCACACCTGTAGACCACATGAGCTGATCCGGAGCACACTGGAGAAGAACTGATCTGCCTCGAAGAAAGGGGGGATGTGAAAATCTGCTGCCAAGTTTGGGAACTGTTTGCTGAGATCAGCAGGTTCCTGTGGAGGAAAATACAAACCCTTTTCACCTCTGCTTGGTATAGTATACACACACAAACACACACAGCAGGTTTATTTGTGGTTCCTAAACTTTCCAAAAATAGCACTCGAGGCACAGCCTTCAGTTATTTCAGTTATCAAGCTCCTCTTTTGTGAAACCAGCCCCCACACCTCTATACCATAAAGGTTAAACTTTACTTTTCCTGTTTTCTTGAAGCTGGGGCTAGCTCAGGTGACCTGAAGCATCCCTTCGGTCTGGTGGCTATAGGCTTAGACTGCTGGGGGACCTTCATGTCCTGGATTCTTTCCACACTGTGTTCACTTTACTCTCCATGTATCCAGACACAATTATTATTGAAATTGAAGCAGAACAGAATAACTTATTTTTATGTACTGTTATGGTGAGATCAGACCCATTTCTGCTGTCTGCAGAAATCAACAAAGCAACTTCTAAATCCTGGGACACACCAGATGCCGGGTTTTCTAATAGCGACATGTGCTGTTTAACAGCTAAAAAATAAGACGCGTGTTCACATCTTCATAGAATGTTGCATTGGTTGTAATATTGTATGAAGTCTGCAAGAATTGTGTAGAAATCCAAGGATGCATCACTGACTTCCATTGACATAAGTATGGTTGTCACGCAGTCAAAAAATTATAAATTGATATTTGTGTAAAGTTTTATTATTTTACCTGCTCAGTGTACATCGTAAGTTTTCCTCAGGTTCTCTCTGGTTCTATTTACCAGCTTGTATAAACACATTCATGGTGGCATGGTGACCCACCAGGCAGAAGAGGCATTCTCCTGGTAACCTATCCAAACAAACCATACCAGTTTGGTCTTCTTTTAACTGGGCCGTTAAGGACTTTAACATTTAACATGCATGTCTCACTTCAGATCATGACCTGAGAGCACTCAGGTCTCTTACACCACCTCCTAGTTGTGCTGCCTAGGCTGCTGGGGGGAGTCCTATTGTCCACTGAGCATCTTCACCCTGTCTCTCTGATCTCAGATTGTCCCGAATCATTGAAGGGAATCAACGTGGTCCATCTTCTGTAGTCTCTCTCCCTTCTTCTTCTGCAGGTCCATCCCAGCTTCTACCTCCACCTGTCTACTAGACACCTCTGTAGGACACCAACTAACATGACCAACCAGCAGTCCAACCCTCTGACCACCATGTTTCTGTATTTTTGTGGAATAACTGAGGTGGAGAGCAGCTGGTTTATGTCACAATGTCAGGATTTAGGAAACAACTGAAAAAGATTTTACAACTAAAAGCTGCTCCTTTTTTGTTTTTTCAAAATTCTATAACATTGTATAAAAAAAATTTGTAATCTTATGTTGAGCTTATAATGTTTTTTTTGTCATTTTGAGCTCACAGTTGTCTAGAATTTTCAAAAATTTGCAATTTTACCACAAAATCTTTTCTTTTCTTTTTTTTTAAAGAAAAATTGTGATTTTATGAGAAAAGTCTCAGTGTTTTTAATAAAGGTCAGTTTTTGAGAAATTCGACATATGATGGCAAACATTCCCTTCTTTGTGAAAAAACAATATTGCAACATTTGGCATTTTATAGTCTTTTTTTATGAATGTTTTTGTAACGTAAAAAGAATTTGAGATTTTATTTTTCAGTTTTATGTCCAGAGGCTAGCAGGAAATCCGATAAGATAGATGGTTGTGAAAGTAAAGAATAACCGACCCTTTAATGGTAACCATGGTGACGATGTGGTCCAGGATGAAATTGAATTTGACACCTCTGATGTTCGATATTAACATTTTGTTAGGAATGCTTTGCAGGAAACAATAGCTGATACTCTGTATCATCAGATCTAATGCTCTTCATACCTTCCTGGCATCTTCTCCCAATGATCGAAGATAGTATCGTTCATCCTAAAAGCCACATTCAGGATTTGTGTCATTAAAAGAACAGAACATGTGTGATACATATGTACATGATATCACCTCTTTCCTTTTCATCATGCCTTACCTCAGACAAGAAGAAATCAGAGTGTTTCATTTCAGATGCTCTTTTCACAAATTCTTTAAACAGCAGAGTCCTGTGAAGATGAGATGGAGTTTTTTAGTTTCACAGTTTACCTGATAAGGTTAAGGTGGTGGAACATGAAGGTTCTTGTGTGTGTTTGAGCTCACTTGTAGACAAAGTTTTTGTGAAGAAAATCCATCTGAGGCAGTGTGGAGACATGGATCTTCACTTCCATGTCGCCTCCTTTTTCTCCAAGATATTCCACCGTCCATCTGTTCAAGCAGGGGCCCAGATCCACCCCCCTAAGAAGGGCCGGTCTGCGCTGCAAAGTTACAGTCATGGAGTTTATCCTGCCAAACACATACTTCTGTGTTCTGTGACCCATAACAAGTCAAATAAATGAGACAATGATAAATATTGGTCCCAAGTTAAGGCCCTCAGATAAGGTAACTCTTGTACTGTCTGATGGAATTTCATAAAGGGGAATTTTTTCTTTTTTAATCAGATCATGAAATGATTGCAAATACACTGTCAAGTCAAGTTTATTTCTATTGCACATTTAAAATAATCTCAGTTGATCAAAGTGCTGTACAGACTAAAACAAAAAAAAATCTCTAGGCAATTGATATAAGCAAATATAAATAATGAAGTAAATTAAAAGAATAAAGACAGCACAAAGCAACAATATCTACTAAAATAGAAAAAACAACAACACAATACTATAATGAAACAATGACTTATACAATGAATTATAAATTATAGATTATTCCATTTGTTAAATAAACACAACAAAAATCAGAATATTTGTGTGGATAATTTCATAAAATCAGCAACACAGCATGTTTAAAGGCGGTTTTTGTTCATGTGACACCGCTACTGAAAATGTTAATAAACAGTGCGCTGGGAATAATGCTATTATGCAGCTTTATCCTACCTGGGGATATATTTCTCGCAGAAACACCTCCCTGTCCACGCCAGTAAATATCGGTACGGGTACTTTTTCCTGACTCTCCATTTATCAGGATTTAAGAAGATAAAAACGACTCTGAACACCTCCAACTGAACTTCATCTGGTGTTACATTTTTAACGTTCCGTGTGAACCTAGCCTTGCAAGTCAACACAAAACCATGATGCGTTCACGTACGCGTTGTTAACAGCACGTATATTCCATGATTAACGCTATTTCGGTTAAATACACATACATACATATATATATATATATATATATATATATATATATATATATATGTATATATATGTATATATATATATATTTATAATTAAACCGTTACAACTACAATAATGCCTGTGTGTTTTGGACATTTTATATATATGAAATGTCATTTGTTTCTAGTCGGAAGACGGGGCGGCTACAGACCGAAAAAAAAATGGTGGTCCTGTTGAGATGCCAGTCCAGGTTCTGGGGGTTCAGTTCCACCCAGCAGTTGTTCAGTGGAACTGTGGTTCTGGCCCGGTCCATACAGGCCCGGTCCAGTAGGCCACGGCAGCGCTGCTCACCAGTTGCTGCCGCAGCGGAACGTTTTTACAGCTCACATCAGGGACACGAACCACCGAAGCAAAAGGTTGTGGTTGTCGGCGTCCCGAACCCTTTCATCTGGTTCCGTTGTCGGATGTACTACTTTCTGATCCGGACCTACTTTGACAGAGACTTCAGCATCGA
The DNA here is from genome assembly GCA_037176975.1 of Arrhamphus sclerolepis. Classification (NCBI taxonomy): domain Eukaryota; kingdom Metazoa; phylum Chordata; class Actinopteri; order Beloniformes; family Hemiramphidae; genus Arrhamphus; species Arrhamphus sclerolepis. The sequence goes on from JBAMYA010000009.1 coordinate 14,097,151, forward strand.
GGAGTTCACGGAGGGAGCGAAACAGGTGAGTGGACACCTGGAGCAGATGGAGCATCAGCCACCAACAAACATTTACTGGTTAAATTGGAGATGAAAGAAAGTCAGTCGCAAATGATTCGACATGTGATTAAATTCACATCATTCAAGTTTTTATCATGAAATTCCTGTCACTTCCAATAGTAGCTGTTTAGTTTTACTGTTTGTTCCTGCTGCAGGCGTTCTCCCACGTATCCAGACTGCTGTCACGCTGCCAGTTTGAAGCTCTGGAGGGACTGGTCGCCAAAGATGTGAGTATGTTCATCCGCACATGTCACACTGTCGAAGGCCAAATCATATTCTAGTACAACAGATCACGTGTACAGGTAAGGCGGCTTGGACAGTAACTGAGCTTTTAAGATATGACTTTTTGAGTGTAACCACAGTGGATTTTAAATAAAACTGCCAAAAAGTCGTTAGTGTAGACTTATCGCTATAATGTAAAAGGAGTAAAAAAAAAGTATGACTTTTTAACATTTAGCAATTAAAGTAAAGTAATCAAAGTACCTCCATGTTCAGGAGTGCAAAGTATTTGAAATAAGTCAACTGTTCAGGTGCAGTTTATTACCTCATTACGTCAAGACAAATGAAGCAGATAAAAGCTCTTAAGTTGATATCAGGTACTGAGGTGGTTTTTGGCAACTGTTTGGCTGCTTGAGTGGTCCCTGGATCAGGAAGGCATGTTGTTTTTTTTACTTGTTTTCCTGCCACTTGTCTGGTATGTTTTGGTTGTCATGGTGACTGTGTGTCTCGGGTAAAAGTTTGGATTTTGAGCTTTTAATCTATCTTGGTACGCTGCATCTATTCCCCCCCTGTGTAAACCATTACAGCAACAACAGAACTTGAATAATCTTGATCGGTTTTCTCTCTGTTTTCATGTTTTACGCCAAGCTATCAACTATCGAAATGAAAGCGAGTATGAAAAATGATCACGGCCATTTTCCAAAATGTCAGACAATTCATTGAATGGCTTGGATGTGCTTCTTTGAAGAAACAAAGGATTGCTTGTGGGTTAAAGGCTGCACATGTTAATGGTAATTCAGTCTGTTTCAGTTGATTTAAAGACAGAAATTATAAATACAGCATAACTAAAGTTATTACTGACACACAGGAGATATCGTTGCAAATGTGTTCAAAATATCCCTTCAGTTGCAGATGCCCAAGCTCAAATGACATTTGCCTGAGCTGAAAAACATCCCGCATGCAATGTTTATGAAACTAAATCCTTTAGAGCCCCAAAATTTCAGTTCAGTGATAAATTTCCTTTTTGGATTGTTTCAGTCTTGAAATGCACTTAGATACACATTCAAGTTGCTTTGAAGACTGAAGGTAGACATATGGCTTTGCCTTTCCTCCCTTCAATTTACTGATACATACCAGGTGTTATACTTTTCATGTTTCCTTCCCAAGATAAAGGTTTCATTCTCAGAAGAAAAAAAAATGCATATTTGTGTGTAATAGTGAAAGAAGCTGCTTTTTTTTCCCCCTCAAATGTATTAAACTAGCCTGTATCCCATGCCTGCACCCCTCCCACAAGAAAAGAAAAAAACAAACAAACAATAATATAATTTCTTTGTCTAGGAGGCACAGGTCTTGCATCGCAAGTGGCCCTCAGATGTTTTTGTTATTGCCACTGTGCTCACACATTTTATTATGTTGAAGTTCAAGGAGAGAAAATAATCATGAATATTATTCTAAAATATTATTATATATATGATACAGTATATACATACATTCACACATAAATATATATATTCTTCTGCTAAAATGCCAAATAGTAGACTGCTCCAAAAGAACTAAAATGGCCCACAAGAAAGAATTCCATCCACAGATACTGAACAGATAAGATGGAAGGAATGAATGGCTTTGTTCATTGCCTGTCAGGTGGTGCTGATAGGTATCTCTTTGAAAAGTAAAAGGGTGGTCAGTATAACTCACTTCACAGAAAAATGCATGGAAAACGTGGGCAGAAGGTCTGGTCATGGCTGTTTTGACTTTATCATAATGATGTATTAAAAGCTGTCATGGTGATTCATTTTGATATTTTGGGGTAGGGTGGGGGTGGGGGGATTAATTTCTGCTCTGTGTATTTGAACACATTTGTCAGTGATCTGTATGCACTAATGTTTGTCTGCAGTGCCAGTAGATGAAGTTACAAAGTAGTCAGGCTCTTGTTAGTTATTGCATAACAACGAACACTGATCCAGTATGATGAGCCAGAATGAAGTCTAATTTTCACATCTTTTATTAGTATCCCATGACAATTTTCCAGGTGAATATAAAGTTAAAAATGGTAAAGTAACTTATTCTTGAACCTGCAGTAACACAAACAACAAACAAAAGTTTATACATCAAGCTATTTTATTTTTTCTTGCAAATGTGTCATTGTTGAGTCATTTTGTATTTCTTGGTCATATTTCTTTCATTTTATTTTTGTGGTCCTTTTTGTAATGCTTTTCTTAACTTTTGAGATTGGATCTGCCTCTTTATAGTATTTTTGAGTTTCTGTGGCTGCTGTGTATGTGATTGTTTTGTCTTTTTGTGTTGTCATTTTGTGACTTAAAACTGTTTTCACACGTGCAGTGCATTCCTAAAATTTTTCGAAATGTTCCTGAGGGGGCGACCTGTCCAGGGTATACTCTCCTGATGACAGCCGGGCTCGACTCCAGCCCCCCCCTTGAACCCCGAATAGGATTGAAGCAAGGATAGAAGAAGGATGTTTCTGAGGAGTAGCGTGTGAAAACGCAAATGTTTGCAACATTCACTCCAAACTCCAAGTGAATATCTTCCAGACAGGCCAATAAAAACTGTCTTTGCAGAAGACTGCAAGGTGAGAGACAGTATGACTGCAGCCGTTAATCTTCACTCACATTTACAACCAGTGTTTATGCTGATAAGAACTGATACATCGTATTCTTTTTCTGCTGGCCTGTATGATGTTTTCTGCTCTTCAACAATCGTGAGATTTGAATTGAACAATTGATTCGAATCCAAAAAGTCTTCAGTCGGCCTCATCCATTTATGAGCTGTCAAGAAACCACAATAGTGTCGTATTGTTTTACATTCCACTGAATATAGCGCGTGTTCATGCATTTAAATGGCTATTTTTCCTGTCACAGTTGTTTTATAAATCCCTGTAATCATTTTGTCTTATGTTTTGGTTGCTTTGAGTTTTTATGCGGTCATTTGATGTCTCTTTGCAGTCATTTTGTGGTAGCTTTGTGTCCTTCACTCTTATGTGTGCTTTTTAAATAATTTATTGTTTGCTTTAGGTCAGTTTCTCTAAACCTACAGTGGTGTTTATATGTATTTGTGGTCTCTTCATTTATTTGTTTGACTTTCCAATAAGAAATTGCATTGATCAAAGGCTTTTGTTTGTCTCCTCCTGTGTCCTTTAGGTTCATCCAGCCATCTTTCCAAGAATAAAATTTAAAACAAATATATTTCCTATGCCAAATCACGCCCATTCTGCATGTCCAAATGTGACACTATTACATAGTGAAATACTATTAAAACTTTAAAAAAAAAAAAAAGAAAAAAGAGAAAAAAACACAACTTGTTCAATGAGTGTTTACCATATCTGCATATCACAACTTTGAAATGCTGAACGAGAACCAGATGTGCAAATCTATACCAGTAACTCACAGAGTTTCTGTCAGATTGTAAATCCCCCCAAAAATGTATGCCAGAAGAGTCTTAGTAAAATGAAAAGTCCTGCCCCATCAGAAGGGACTGTACAAACCACCCCGGTTTATGTCAGCATTCCTGTGAAGTCTGTGTCACTCTTTTTTTATAATCACATTTAAAGTTTTAATCTGATTAAGCATGTACAATACAAGATTACTCCATGTGTGGTCTCCTGCCCTAAACCTCCACCCAAATCCTATTATTACCCATTTTAATTACAGGATAATACCTGTGGGATATTGTATCATTATTGTTGCTAATATTACTGATTGACATTAGAATCACATGTTTCCCTTTTGTGATGCCACTTCACCTTTTAGATGTGGACTGAGGCTGCTACTGTTCACATAGCTGCTGTGCTTTTGGAGAAATCAGACATCGCCACTGAACCCTACACATTACCCCAAAGCTTTGGCAATAAAATATCTTCAGTCAAAACGAAGAGGTGTAAATTGTAAACCTTAAACAATAACTGATCCTATATATTCATACAATGTGAAGAGTGAATTCTTTAGATTTGATTCTGCTTCCACATATAGCTCATGTTAAATATATGAATATGCTGGCGTAAATGTTTACTCCTTAAGTCTTAATTAGCTTGACCGTTGTTATTTTATCTGCTGTGCTCATAGTGCTGAATCAAACTGTTTCTAATTAGAGGCGAGTGAACACGAGGAGAGGCAGGGAGGTCTGAGGAAACCCGGCCACAGAAGGTGTGAAAGAGGAGGACAGATGTTGTGCTGTCTCTGATGGTTAGGTCACTTTGATGGCTTTGACCTCATATGCACAAGTCAGCAGCCCTCTTGCAGCCAGCAGGTCATAAATATATGACTGGGATCTGGAGGCAGACATTACCAACATAACACTGTATGACCTAATAATCTGGCAAGCTTTAGCCTACACGACGTAGTCTGCTGTCTTGGTGTGCCCATACTACCATTCATTCACACACGCAAAATAGAAATGTGATAGCAGTGAAGGAGGTTATTCATGTTTTAATTCATTCTACTTGTTCCAGGTATCATCTCAGTAAGATATCCTTGACCTTGTCCATGCACGATACAAATATCATTACAAAAATGGAGTGCTTATGACTTACTCCAGAAATTTGTAATGGTTTGGCCATGACCTTTCAGTCTGTGTTTGATAAAATTTTGTCACAATTCAAGAGTCAGTCACACACTGCCCACTGTTGGCAGGAATGCAATATGACCAGCATTATATCACCCGTCACTCACCCCTGCAGGGTTTCAGTGAGACCTGTTTAGTGTGAGCTTTATTCTCTTCACATTACAAGACTGGGTAGTTTCCACAAGTCTGATGATCATGCTCAAGCCCTTCCCTGTTGTGTTGCAAAATGACCATATCAGTGATCACGTCCCAATACAGGTCAGACAATTCCAGTTGCGAAGCCACATGGAGGATTTATTAGAACCAGATGGGCTGTGCTCCCTTACAAGCCTGGCCGAGCCGAAAAACACTGGGCTGGCTTCTCCCAGGCCTGCTTTGGGGGAATGGAGAGCGGCTGGTCCACCCATTTCCTTTCCTTGCCCTTCCCAGGCATGTCAGAGAGGAGCCAAGCCAAAAACATCAAACCTGCAGTGGCTTTTGGACAGGCTAGGACTCAAACAGTGTGGTAATTACGGATGGCAAGAGGGAAGGTGTGCGGTAGATAGGATGTGGGTGCCAGGCGGAATCATCCTGTGCCAAAGGCTTAAAAAGAGCCACAAATGAACTAAAAGAAAATAAACAAACAAATTGCTAAAAGGTCTAGGCACTTTTTTTAACACTCTATCATTCATTTGACACTGCCATAGCAGAACTACATAAGGGTTGGGGTTCTGTACAGTCTTTGGTATTAAACAGTACAGAAAACAGAGGGAATGATGAAGAGCAATTAGCATCAATGCCACCTGATCTACTTTATTTCTTTACTACACAATTCATGATCCTACCTTTAATAATAAATCCACACATGCATCTCTTAAAATGCTTCCAGTTGTTACCAAAAGTAATTTACACTTGTACTTATATCTAATTTGATTCTGTTCAGCAACCTGATTTTTTGCTGCTCTCACATACAGTACTCCTGGTATCCCTCTTAGAAACCATTGTGGTCCCATAGCGATCCTGGCTGGCAGAAAGAAAGTTGACAGTTTATTGTTTTGTTTTCATTGTTTGTTTGTTTATTTTTGAAAATTGTATTGGCACTTTCTGGAGCCACAAAGCATATGCACATATCTAATATCAAAAATCTTATGGCTTAGTGCATGTGTCTTATAAATGCAGGATCTAAATGACACTTCAGCTCACCTTGGACTATATGGTACTCATTTTGAGTAGTTCCACGATTTTTACATTAAACATAACTTCAACTAAAAATGTAATTTAAAAAAGAAAAAATAAATAAAGAAGTGTCCTTAAAAGATTTGTGTTTACTACTGAAGATACAAAAATATAACAGAAGCAAACAAGGAAGTTCAATGATATTATCATTGTCATTATTGAAATCTAACAGAGATACAGGATTACGGATGAATCAATTCAATTACTTTAAAGCAGCAAAAAGGAGCCTTTTCAATGTTTTAGCTCGTCGGGTCCCCCTAGAGGTGTGGAAGTCATTTTGTGACTCAAATGTCATCAGTGTTGATGTGTGAGACAACGTTTAACTCACAAGCATTCATTGATCTTATATTTCAAATATGGTGAGAAAGACCAAAAAGAAAAAGGTTTTGGTTGTCACCATGACACCACCCACTGGTTTTAGAATAATTGATTGCCATGAAGTCATTAATGGTAACCTAAAAAATGATGTAACAAGCTGTGAAAGACAGCAAAACTGTGGAAAATGACTTGCCTCCTCAAAAAACAGAAAACTAAAAAAAAAGGACAATGTAGCAGCTATGACAACAATATGTACGCACTGAAAAGCACTTCCTGCCTTCCCATACCTCTAAATGCCTTCTAATCACTCCACTGTCAAAGTATCATCAGCACAAGGAGGATTACAAGAGGTGAATTTATTTATTTAATTAAAAAGAAAATCAGATTTATGATTCAAAACAAGAACAATTTATGACAACAATTCGTGATTCAAAGAAACATTTGTTTTTTTGTGCAAAATGATGTAGATGTGTTCTGAATTCTTGGTAACCTGTTATCTGTGTCAAGATAATGTTTAATGCTTGAGGAAAACATCACTCTCCCTTGTATTTGCTTTAGAAATGAGTGTAGTTCCTTTCTGTTTGAATATGAAGTCTTCAGTTACTGTAGGTTTAATGAAGCTGGACTCAACTATGGGACATCGAGGCTCAGTTTTCCCATTTTCCCGCTGGTCTGCATGAATCATAAACAATATTAGGAGTTGCAGAAGATGAATCTGTAGTGATTCACTCTCTCCGATTTGGGGTGCAAGGCAATGCCATACTTTACGTGCTCATTAAGGGCCTTGCTTATGATCCTTCACAGGGCTCAGAAGCCATTGAAAGATATTTCCAAACAGGTGGAGAAACATATGCACATGGGTGGATTTCCTGAGGAAAAGCACAAGACAGAGGAGAAAACTGGAAAAGTTGCACAGCCCTGTGACAAGGATCTGGCATTTTGTCTACTTTGTAGTAAAGCAGTAGAATAATATAACATTGCACAATTTTGTTTTGGGGTGGCCTTGCATATTACCTGCCAAGAAAATATAAACAGCCACTGTTCAGGGAATGCCCAAACATAATTCATTGCTCGAGGAGAGGGCTTTCCTTTTAGCCTTTTTTGCTATGGCAAGTACATGTCTCAGAAGGATCATGCAAGAGAAACATTGGCTAGAGGTAAAGATGAATTACTTTATGTAGTATTCAAATGAGAGGGCCCTCTGCTACAAGACAGATCTAGAAAACAGCCAAACATCAAAACCAACTTGTTTCTTAGCTACTGTTTCCAAAAGCCAAAGGTAGAAACATGTCTGCATGTGTACAGTAGTCTATGACGTTTTTGGAAGTAAGGATGGGACAGAAAATCAAATAACTTAAAGTCTTGGGGAAGTGTTGAGTATCTCCCTTCGAATCTGAGTAAGCACCAATTTGCCAAAGTTCATGTTTCCATAGGGGCCTGAAAGCCTCAGGTAAGATCAGATGTGGGAGATTAGCATAATATGTTATTCACTGCTTTACGCAACAACAGAGAGCTGCCTAAATAGCCTGCAAAACTGACTAGGATGGTAGTTTTCTATTAACCTGGACAAACATTTGTCAGCTACTGTTGGAGTCGAGCTTGTAAATGTTCTAAAAGGTGTCTGGGCATTCTGAGGCTATAAGCAAATTACAAAATAGACATTTAGTTTAGTCATAGTTAAGGTGGTTGTTTAAATGACAACAGTTTTTGAAATTTGACTTTCTCAGAAGAATAATACAAGTCCAAAACACTTTCAGGAGTAATTTTTTTCAATAGATTCTGCACCCCTTCAGCGTTGTTTTTGATCAGATAGGGCTGACATAAGAAGTGATAGAGTTCACATTTATGCATTGGAGGGGAGGTGGAGGAGTACATTTCACCCTGAAGTTAGGAATGTTCTTCTCATATGAAATTGTGATTTCTAGATTTAGTTTCCTTATTTTTACTTCAAAATTATTGCTTATTGACAGGTTTTTTTTCTTCTTCTTTTGGTTAGTTTCACAAACTAAAAACAATTTGGACAGCATCAGGACATCTTTCTTGGTTACCATGGTGATCAGTCCCAAATATCCCCAATAATATCATACAACTCATACTGTTATGAGTTATAACATATCCCTGTTATTTCACAGAAGAAACTGTTACAGGAAGTGACACATGATTTGTTGATTCAGTTGGTTGCAGTTGACAAAACGTTATTACGAGGATGTGCTGCAGAGAGAAACCACCAAAAAATGACTAATGAATGGTTGTTCTATTTTGTTTCTTGAAATAAAAATGAAAAAAAAAAAATGTTTATATTCTAACCAAAATCCAACTGAAAATGATTTACAAGACAGTAGAGTGGTATAGTTCAGCTGAATTAGTGACTTGTTTATATTTCTTAGTAATTAATCAACAATATTAACAATTCTTAGCAATTAATCAACAAGCCAATAGTCTTAATTACTGTACTTTAAATGTCATTATGCTCTTTCATTCTTTTAAATATCACTGTTGTTTTCTTTCGTTCTTGGGCCTCATATTTCATTGTGATGTTACCTTTCCTTTTCTGAAGTGGTAAAACTGTAAATATTGTGTAGAACACAGTAATGGTAATTATGTTGTTAAAAAAAACTGGACATGTTCAATGCCTTTCCCTTACAGCATCTGGTGTAAGTATAAATAATATAATTCATGAACAGCTCAAGTGTTTCTTTCTTCCTTTAATTGCACTATTTTGCAGTTGTCAACATTTGAGAAAGATACAAATAACTTACAACCTGCAGATGAACGCTAAGGCGGTCTCCCTGTGTCCTGAAGTCTTGTGCGAGCCTTTGGGTCAAACCAACAGCATGCCTCTTGATGTGGTCAGTCATTTCCTCTTAACTGGCCTAGCTACAGCACAAGAGTTTGCTGGAGTGTGGGAAAAAACCAGTGTGAAAGGACGAAAGGAAGTGTGTATTTATCTCTGTTGGTGGGGCATGATTTCCACTTTGATCTATCTGCAGACCAGCTCCTTGTGGGCAGTTGAACCATCGGGTCAATGTGTCAGCTACCAAGGGTCTGACATGATGTTTGGGGAGTACCTTTGTAGATAAAAGACAAAACACTTCTCCATCCAGTGGAATAGAAGCAGGTGGAGCCTAAACCTGTTTGTTTTTTTTTTGTTTTTTTTAACATTGTTCTTTAAAAAAATGTTTTCATGTTGATCAGCATTGTGTGAAGTTGCCTTTTCATCCAAACCAACTATTATTGATCTCAGCAGTAATCAAAGGAGTTAAACAATCTTAATTACAAAACAGACTGTTCAGAACTAATGAATCATGTACTAAGGTTCACAGAGAAGTGAGAGATATGATATCATGGGGTTTGGTCCCCTTTGTAGCTATCCATCTTTGCTCCATCTCCAAATCTTAGTCACTGAGCAAACAATCCTTTATTTGCTCTTCTCATTCAGCTAGGAGTGGCTGTTTAAATGATCCATTTTCCATTGTCTGGAAAATTGTATATTTAATTAAAGCACAAGTAGCATGTCAACACCTCTCTCAGTGTACAGAATGACATAATACAGTTGTACTCACATGGCATTGTGTCTTGAATCTGAGAGCAACCCACACATAAGTCTGAGTTTAAAGTTTTTTTGCTTTTTTTTTTTTCCCAGTAGTGGTCCCCCTGCCAGGATGCATGTTTCCCAGAAATCTATTGCGTCTACTGTCTGGTAATCGTCTCCTCATGCATGTATATCTCTGCTCAGGATTTCCACCTGCGGGTACACCCAGACCCTGTCTGTTTACCTCATTCCATATGCATATGGGAAGTCGGTCAGCAAGAGTGCAAGTGGCACATGCTAGTGAGTGCTGGCCTGGGAGCAGATTAGCTGCTTCTGTGTCTATCTGGTGCTGACAGTTCACACAGGCCCTTTTTTCCACTCCCCCTGGGCGTATCAACACACTGTTTCCCTTCTCAGGGGGCTCTATCTACTGGCCTCAAGGCTAAAAATGTGAATTCACTCTGGGCAGAAGGCTTGAAACTTAGACATGGCATGTGCTGAATGACAGTTTGGTTATAATTTATTTCTTGAATGCCTGCAATGTGGAATTGTGTTGTTGCGGAGATACTATTATTTTAGATATCCTAGCATGAAGCATGATTCTGAGCTTAATAGCAACACACATATATGAAAATTTAATTGTAAAAAGAATAGTGGAAAATACAGAGAGGGAGCCGCAATAGCAAATAGCACTGGGCTAAATATCTCAGTAGAGCAATAGTATGAAGCGTTGAGTTTTGATGGACAGCTCATGCACTTTCATGAAACTTTACTAGTCAGCTGATAGTGCTATAACTGTGAATGAGCTGGTGATTGTGACCCATGAATGAAACAGCAGATGCAATCACCTGATGCATGTGCGCCATGGTCTTGTAAAAATATTGCTCCAGAGCACTGCTACAAGTCTCCACAGGATACCTTTAAAAGAAACACTGGAATGGATAAAATGTGAATTTATGGGCCCCTAACACAGATGTCTTAGATGGCCCTTAATTATACCTAATGCTATCTTGTTTCTTTTTTTTTTTAGTACCTCTAGAAAATGAAACACATTTACCATGCAACACTAGGTTGCAGGAAACCACTCCTGGAAGTTTATCTATGATACAAGATGACACCTCAGATTCATATTAAAATTCATAAATCTGCTTTATTAAGTGAAGACTTTCCACTAGTCTGTAGCGCATGAGGGCTCAAAGATTCTTAAATTACTGACATGACCCACAGAGACAAAGTGTCTCGGTTAGGGATATTTTTTTTAATCTGTTTTAAAATATTAAAAAATATATGGTTAAAGGTTAACATCACATTGTCTGTAAGTTGTCCTAAACAACACACAAAGTAAAACACTACCCTGTCACAATAGCTACGACTTTATTGTGATTCTACCACATTTTAAGCATATGGACAAATGTAATTATTCCATATTTTCTTGTGGAGCTGGGCTGTTTCACTAATCTCATTGGAAATTGCAGAAATGAAAATAGCTTCAAAAGAAACTCCAATGATTAAAGAAGTTGAAGTCTAATTACAGGTTTCAGGAAGTTCTGCTGCACATGTCAAAAAGAAAAGTGCAGAAGGGGCATGGGAGTGGCATGAAATCCAAGAGAAGGCTTAAAGTAAAGTCACTCAAGGTACCTTGAGTTGGAGCTCTGTATTTTTGTGCTTGTGGCTTATAAACATAATCCGCAATATGGTTTGTTGCCTAGAACTGTCTGGAAATTCATTTGTGGGTAAAAAAAAAACAAAAACAAAAGAAAACAAAAGAAAACTTTGAGAGCATAAGTCATGAATTACCATCTAATGTGGTGAACTTTGATCAATCAGACCAGTGAGACAAATAAAGCACCACCAAGCTCTGGATGAGGAAGAAATTAAACTGTGGCTCAGTCAGCAGTTGAAAGAAATCCTTCAATATTCTTACTTTAAATTTAAAAAAGAAGAAGACATTTCTCACATTGATTATAAGGAAGAGTGGGATGCTGATTGGTCCATTCTGTTGCACCTTGTCCATCAGTGTCCATCAGCTTCTCCTGGATCATCTGTGATCGTGATCTCATGACTAACAAACAACTGAAGACCACTGAACCGAGTCAAATTCTGTTGCGAAGCCTGTAGTTGAAAGGTGTTGATAAGAAGAGGAATGTGTAGAATAACAAAGAAGATATCGCTGGTTCTGCTGCTTCACTTTCAATTGTCAGTCCAACGGTGTTACAGGAATGCAGCGTTAACTAATGGAGTGCTCTTTTAATTTGTTTTCCTTGCTTGTCATATCAGAGGTGGAAAACTCCTCATGTGGCCATGAAGGTGACGAAATTTAGACTCACTGACTCATCACGGCCAAACTTGGCTGATGTGTTTATTATGGTTATTCAAGGTCAAAAACACCCAAGCATCCGGTTTCCACATCTGAGTGTCTTCCAACAAAGACACCCGATGCCTTCACCCCTGACTGACTTCTCAGTGTATACTCTAGCCACCCATTAGTGCACCCATCTGCCTCATTATGTTTATTAATGATGTTCTTCCTTCACTGTCACATTAGAGGTTTTCACTTACAGTTCTGGCGATACTGTCTGACGTTAAGACAGCTCAAAGTGTGGGATCCCATCTGGAGTATCTCATGTAAAACGCTGTCTGTCAGGCCAGGGAGACTGCTGTGCCTCCAGCAAACTTTCAGCAATTGTCTTAATAATGTCCCTGTGATGTGGAATATGGGACTTAGAGACAGAAAGTCTGTGAGCTGTTATTCTCCATGTGGATGGCTTACTAAGTGCAAAGGAAAAGTGGTCATATTATTTGGAAAAGAATTGAAAGGGGAAAAATTAATGGATATTTACCATGGATGTAAGGGACAGAGGGAGACGCTGAGAATTCATTACGATGGAACAAGCTTTTCAGCTCAGCAGAGAAAGAATTCCCAAGGCATGAAAAAATGTCTGTATCCTTCCAGCTTTTAATCATTTGGACAGATCAAATTGCAAATCATTTAAAAAACAAAGAGAAAAATATCCAGTTGTCGCTGATTAGCATGAATAAATGAGAAGTAAATGTTAGCACTAGGACCCTGGACAATGATAAAGGGCTGAAAAATTTCCATTTGGAGTCACGCACAACATTATCATCACTTATAAGGAATTTAGCCCCCTGTTGATTAACAGTCCCAGCAAGTTTAGCAGAGCAGGTTCAAGCGTGTGACGTCACATGCTGGGGTGGTAGTGGGCTCTTTCATGTAAAGTGCCAAGGGTGTGGTGCCCTAAGCATGGAGACCATAAAACTGTCACCACTCCATTTCTGTAGTGGGACTGCAGAGGGCTTTCTCTTATGCCCTATAGCACCGATAATGATGAGATTTGAGGCTAGTAAGTCCAGTTGCCATGTGTGGAATCCAAACTCTAATTGCATTTGCAGCTACTGTTGAGCTGTGGCAAGTTAATGTATTTAAACATGTTGTGTTGCTCATTTTAGTCTTTCAGTGCTGCGTGCATGTATGCATACTGGGTATGTGTCAAAGAAAGCAGAAGTATGACAAATAGAGAAATGTGACTAGTGAAATGAAGTGCTTGGGCCCTGGCATTCACATGGATTGCATTTCAACACATACGTAGCATCCACATAAACACCGGATTCCTTTTCAGCTCAGCCTCTTTGGGGATGCACCAGAGCAAGCATGACCCACAGAGGCACCACCCTGAAACACACAAGACACAGAGGATGCTTACATACCACTGCCAAACACCACAGGACACCCCACAAAGTCCAGTGTCTATACCCTAACAGGTCATTTGCTATGCTGGCAGCTGGAAGGGCACTGTCACAGTCACAATATTAGGAAAATAGTTTTAAAGTTGTGGCTGATTGTTGTGCTACGCTGCAATAAAACTGAATCATAGTTCTTCAAAAGCAGCAATTGAAACATAATAAACATAATTGTCAGGTCTGTCTGCTTACACAGGCATCTCTGCTACATATGTAACTGATCGGCTACCATAGCAACCAATGTTTTTGTGTTGATCACTGTCAATGTTGGGTTTACAGTTTACTCAAATCAAGGGTTTCACAGCAATGTGCAGCTTTGCTCTCGTTACCCTCTTATTTTAAGGCAGGGATGTTGTTGATAAGCCAGTTATTTAGTCACAGGGAAGGAAATGTCTGTTTAACTATGAGAAAAGACCCATATTTACAGCTTGACTTTACAAGAGTAAATTCTAAGGAGTGAAGATAAATCAGAACGTTATAAACAAAAGCATGCAGCTGTATCCTTTGAGAGCACCGTCTTCCTCGGGCAGCATGATCGTTACGTGACACTTTTGCTTATTCCTTTCTCACAGGATGCTAATTTAGTTAATAAAATTATGAATCAGTTGCGATCTTCAACATATGGCCTTTACCCTGTTAGTGCTTTGGCTGTTTTGAAAGCTTCCCAGTGAACTAAGTAGCAACAAACCAGAAAGATACAGTAGCACCACCTTGTGTTGTGGTACGGCCAAAGGTTAAAAGGTCTTAAACACTGGAATTTCTTTTAGGGCTTTTCAGATTCAATGTTCATAAGGATACAAGGAAATAAATACATAGTTTTTCATGACCATTTCCTGATATATAAATTGATTTAGTATAGATGTAGTGTGGATGACTTCTGCTGTGTGAATTTCCCACAGTGAGAGATGAAGCTGGATGGAATGAGGGCATCCTCTTGGCCTCTATGTCTTACAGAGTGAAGAGTAAAATGGCTTGTGTTGGCTAATCCTTTCGCCAAACGCAGCCAGACACTGAGCTGTTCTGGCATAATGAGAACCTGCTGCAGATGTCTGAAGGATTACCTCACTGCAAAGAACATGGCTTCCCCAGGCTAACAGCCTCGCTAACAGCTGGCTGGATCAGGATTCTGTTCCACTACTGATCAATGGGGAGCTCCCTGCACTTACAACCACTGCTTGTGCTGTATATTGAAGGAATAGGAGTAGTGCTGTTGGTGAGGTTGGCAGCTCCATCAAGCTATTTGATGAGCTGGAAATTGCAGGTTAACTCTTTCTCTGTGATTCAATACTCACTCCGAATTTATTATTAAACTTTCATTTTAAAATATTGTCTCATGTAGCGCTGATAAAATCGTATATCAATATCACCAGTAGGAAAGAGCAACGCAAGCTCTTGCAGAAACAAGTGAGGGACAGCCTGGAGATCGAGGTTGTCTCAGAGGTTTCCTAACTGCCTGAATCTAAACTTAAGGTCATTCCTCTGCTGCTCAACCAATTATTCACGTACACAGCTCTGCAGAGTCTCAGCCAGCCACTTTAGCTAAATTGTTCCAGGTCATCCTCCCGTGGGTTTACACTGGAAAAAACTGTACTGCCCTCAACTGCCCTTTTTTTCATCATCTAGCCAATCATGCAGGGTGTAAGGGATTGATTTTGCACAATCCAGTTGCAGTAAATGACAAATAGATGTGAACTTTCATTGTTGTGCGGATAATTTTTTTCCCCTTCATATTAACTTTAATAACATTCAGTGACACAACATTGGCAGTACATGTTAAAACATATTTTAATAATTTCCATATCTCAGAGGAAATGTGTAATCACTGCCTGATATTTTCTCAGGGATGTCTACTTTTAGTATCCGAGACATGGTGTCATTGACATCAGGAGCATGTTTGCCGATGCTGTTTAGTGGTGTGAGTCATGTCATGACTCGTCTGTACGTGTCTTCCGTAACCCCCAGTCTCACCAGAGAGTGTCATAACAAGGAAAACGATACTGATTGTTTTTATGTGATGGGAGTACAAATCTTGATATTGTCAAAGTGCACCAAGCCGGAAGCTTTGCACAGTGGAAATAATATTAATGACCAGTCATAACCAAGAAGCCTGCTGTGTTAATGATGACATGAGTTCATCTCTGCTATCTGATGAATGTTTCAGATTTTTAAAGTCACTGGGTTTTGTCTGTAAGATAAATAGGAATTGCACCTTAGTATCTATAAAGGAAAAGAGCAAATGGAAGAAGATATAACAGCTAAAAAGAGAGTGAGAGTTAAGTTCACATGAGGTGGAAGACAGCTTGTTTTTTAAAAAAATATGATCTGAAAATATGATATGGGTATTGTAAAGCAAAACTCTTCACTTAAAAATGGTCTGTTCGTATTGAGAGCCCCCAGACAGACTGTGTCCATTTTGATTTATGGAGAGGAAATAGTTGCTTTCTCCTTGTGGGTGGGCCTGGAAAGCCCACCTCTCCCTTTATTCCAGCATGGCAGTCTTGCATAAGCAGCAGCGTATAAGACAGAATCACAAGAGGTCACAATCTCCACTCACTGGGAATGAGTCTTAGATTATGGTTTGGTCACTGTGGAGTGATATTCCCAGATGTAGCTTCATTTTAATGGGTGAGGAGATACTCGATCATTTAAAACACTCACTGGAAGAAGGGTGCTTGCTTAAAAGAACATAATACAGTGTATCATTAAGAAGAAAAGAGAAGCTGGGTTGGATCCAAGCAAAAAAAAAAAAAAAAGAAAGAAAAAACCTACTTGAACAGTAAACTCTGATGGATAGCAGTTACTTTAAATGATGTGCAAGACAAAATGCAGAGCATTCACTTTTTTTAAGGGAGTAATGTGTGACCTGACATACGAAGGTAATAATAAAACCAGACATGTTGTCATAGCAGAACCCTCATTTACTGCTTCTCTGGTTCTTGGTACCTTTTCAGTGGACTGTAAAAATGCAAGATGTGTCCCATGAAATCACATAATCAGTGGTGGTTATTACCTCCCCAGAGACCTGAAGGAGAATGTATCAAGAGCAGGTGTGCAAGTATAAAAACCATAACAAAATTATAGCATCTGACTTTTTAGATCAAATAAATTTATATGACACTTAGAAAAAATGTAATAATAATAATAGTCATAATAATAGTGCGCAATGGGCATATGAAGTGAAAACAATCATGCAGGGAGGTTAATAGGGATCTATAGCCATGAAGAGAAATATTATTACAGTCTAAAATGCTCTGATACAGTGGGAGTCTACATCCAAACAAGTTATTTCAATATGGATGTTCTGGTCCAGGCCTCCGCATGTAAATATGCAACATCTAAGCATAGTTAATTTCAGTTTCACATCACAATGACGTTCATATGTCGTCATCTGGCGGTATGTTTTCAGTTCTCCAAGGCAGACTGACACGTCTTGTAACAGCAACTGACCTAATAAACACATTCTCGTCTTCTCTCACAGGTCCATCATACATCAAAAACAATCAGAGTTTTGTTTGTAAAACCCCTGTGAAATCAAGTTAAGGATCATAACAACAATGGGTGTGAGCAAGGAAAGGAATGAGTTTAATACAGTCATATCCAGAAGTATTTGATCAATAACAAATACGAGTTTTCTTTTTTTATATGATTTTGACAGAATGTTTGAGGTCATTGTATTTCAGTCAGTAGTCACACCATCGATATACACCTGTTCCACTGGAAGTCAAACATGCCCATGCCATAACACTACCTCCACCATGTTTGGCATATGATATGGTATGCTTTGGATCATGTTCTTTTCTTTATCCATATTGTTCCAATCCCATCATTCCAAATGGTTTCATCTGTCCAAAGAATTTGGTTTAGAACATGGAAGGCTCAAAAAACAAAACAAAAAAAACAATAAATAAAAACCCTGAAAAATGACAACTCAATACCTGATATAATAACTTCACACCTTAGATGTGCCTCATTCAAGGAAATGGTACAACTTTGGTCATGTCTGTTTTATGTTGTTATATAAAGGCAAAATCATAAAGACATGGTCATTTTCCAAATACTTTTGGACCAAAGTGTACATTGAATGAAGCACAATGTATTGACAATAATACACACTAGGCTACAAGTGTTACCATTTCTTTTTCATATTTGACCACATGTCTGACTCTATATTGACCTACAACATCCAACAGGATAATACTCACTATATTGTGAAGTTTTGATGCGCAGGTAGCTGGTAGCATATTTGATGTTAACGCTGACAATATTGAGCTAGCTTCTAAGAGCTGCATCTCAAAGCTGAAGAGCCATAGGATGGTTTCTGATGTACTGATCTGTAAGTTTTCATGAAAGCATTTCTTGTAGGACATGCCTGATAAGTCTAAATTACAGATATACTCACAGCGAACTGGAGGAGGAAGTATGCAGCAGAAAACACTTTCCCTATCACAAGAGTTTGCACCAAAAAAGTGATCATGAAGGTGTTTAAGAAGAAATTGTTGTGTAATTCTGCCTTTAAGTGACTGATTCCAGGAGATTTGAACAATAAATCCCAGCATTTATGTGAAATATTTTTGTAAGTTATAGAGTAATTGCTTCCTTGTTACTGGTTTAAAGCAATCCGAGGCAACTTTTCAAATCTGAGATTTTTAGCACCCCTTACAGGCAACCAAAGGAAAATTTAAGATGTCAACTGACCAGCTGAAATAAGACACAAATATCAATGTATAATTTTGTTGTTGCGTAACAAGCATATCAACATAAATATAGATGCTTTTGTAATGGCAGCCCTTGTTTTTTTTGTTGTACAACATTCCAACCTGAACAACCGTCTGTGAAGATGCAAAGATGCATTGACAGGCATTTCCGTGTGGCTCACTTTTTAGCTGTTTTACACACAGCCCACATCGGTATTAGAAAATGTAGCATCCAAAAACAACAATTTTCAAAATACGTGTCTCTCCAAACAATTTATCTTTGTCGCTGATTACAGTGGCTAATAACTGAATATATCTGTTGAATAACAAATAACAAAGACACCAGACTTTGATTTCTCAGCCATGCCTAAAGAAACCTTAAAATACAAAACTGAAGATCAGTTGATATGTTTGTGAAGCCAACTCACTTGTCCAACAACAAGGAGATCTACATCCAGCTGGCATCCTCTCTTCTCTTTTAGCTCTCACTCCCCAGATTTACTCTTGTTCAGTCACTCTTTTGTTTTCTCTTTCTCGTGCCCTCTGTTATTATTTTTTTTTGGTTTCCTAGTCGCCTCTGCCATGATGTTCCGTGCAAAATGTGCAAAACTGAACTAGCTCTGTGAGTTAATGTTACTTTGTTGTTCATATGTGCCATTAAGTAATATGCTGCTCTAGCGGAAAAATGTGTCGTCTAGGGATTCAGAAGTTGCTTTGTTGCTCAATAATAGTTCATAAAAATAATCAAATCTTCCATTATAAGACAATTGAAACTGATATTTTCTCACGAGAAAGTTATTTTGTTCTGCTTTAAGCACGTCATATTCATACTTGTGACTTAACTGAACATATGTTTAGACCAAATGTTGAAATTCAGGTAATTCCAAGGTTCACGTCTTCCTGTTTTCAAATGCAAGCATAATTTAATGATATACCCTCTAATTTGCAGATCAAAGCTCACCACTAATGACAGAAGACCATATAGATCTCCTGCAAGTCTTGAAAACCACAGAGGAGGGTGGAGAGTGACTCATTTTGTTATATATATAGACACCTCTCTCTTACCAGAATGGAAGGAATGTGATTGATCTAAAATAGCCTCACATAATGACAAAAAACAATGTATAGCTACTGTTCTAGATATAATGTGCATTTTATTGTGATCTGGTTAATAACTGTAAAACAATGGTTTCATAAAATGTATATTTGGCATTTGCTGTCCAGGCTTTAACTTTGTAGCACCCTGCAGGAATAAACAGCCAGTATTTTATGAAATACTGTATTAATTACACTCCAGTGCATATCACTTACCGCTGCTACTCGTTTATGTTTTCTGTCCATCAGTGGACACCATACACTGCGGAGAAAATGCCACCCTGCCCTGTACTTCTACCCTAACCCTTACCATCTGCCGTCATTTTAATGACAAAAAAGACATCCGAAACACTGAAAAATGCCCATGAATGACACATGCTACAGCATATGTGCCAGAAGTGGCTTGCTATTTATATGCAATGTTATGAGAACATGTTGGCATAAAGCATCGTTTGCACAGAGTCAAATGAGAGTGACATAAATAAAATTTCTCTCCAATGTCATTTGAATAAAATTGGTCTCAGTCAGGGACACCCAGACATTGTCCACTGAAATATCTGAGGCATAACAACACAAGAGCCAAGTGCTGACACTACATTATTAAACATTAGAAGCTAAAAACTGAGCCAGCAGCCTATAGTATAATCACTTTGTAATGCATAAGTTCTTATGACTTTTGCAGAGAGATAGCAATGTGTTATCATGGTCCAAATACATTTCAAGACAGAAAGGAAGAGTCATCCTAAAATGAACTGACAGGTAATGCAAGCAGTGGTAGGAGAACACAGAATGTCCCAAGGGACCACGGTAGACACAGGATGTCCATCAGACATAAGGGCAGACTGGACCATTGGCTGGCAGGACTATTAGCTGTAGATTCAGTCAACAGAATTTGTAAAGATCGAGTTCAGGGGTGAAAGTCATCCGTACTTTACCTCATCAGTGCTTGACATGTGCTGCAAAAAAAAAAAAACACATGATATCTGTTGCCAGTAAAGCTTGACCATGGATTTTCAAATATGATATAATGGGCTCTTATTACCAATAAAGTCCCTTGTGTTGGTGTATTTTCAGAGCCAGAATCTAATGGGAAACGAATGATTGAATGGTTGGTCAATGGTCTGGATGAATGACAAATCATACTGCACCAAGCCAAAACTCCAATGCTCACAAGCAGTGGGTAACTTTATTGTTCCAGACAGTCTTGTCCATCAGATCCTGCCTGGAATTGTTTTTTTGGATAAAGTTGGGTTTGTTTTCAGAAGAAAAGAAATCAAATATTCAATGTTTCTTAGTCTCAAAACATTGGTCTACCACAGGTGCAAGCTTTCCATACCAATTACCAAGTGCTCCACCCACAAATTTTCCATCAAAATATACTGGGAACACATAAAATTCCAATTTAAAAATGGGAGTGATTGTCTTTGATATTCAATGCTTTAATTGAAACCAGACCGCTGACTTACAAAGCTCTGTTTTGACGGCTCCATGGTTTCCATCAGTACACGGGGATTCCTGAGTGATATCTCGAGGAACAGTAGATTCCTTTTCAGAGGAAAACTAAACAAGGTAACACGTCATTGTTTTGCACTGGCTTCATGGTCAGTCGGCATTACAGCTCGTGTCTACCTGTAATGGACACTCGGTCAAAGGTTCACGCTCCTTCTGCCTGCCACTCACACATTCTGTGGATAAGTTCAGTAACCACTTCACATGTGGCAGAGCAGAGTAAACATCTGGTAATCTTTGTTTCAGCTTCTCAATAGCTCACCAGGCTATGGTCTTGCTGTGTGTACTCAATCTTCTCCAATTACATAGTTACTGACTGCTCCCCAGAGGTTACACGGACAAACCATTTGGGATTGTGGAAGGAGTTTCCACAAAATAGGTGTTGTCCAAAAATTCCTACCAGTTGTGGAAATAAACTTAAATAGAAAAAAAAGAGAACAAGAGAGAGAGAGAGAGAGACAGAGAGAGAGAGAGAGAGAGAGAGCATTGCAGAGATTGAAAAAAGTTTAAAGAAGTGGCTTTAGTGTATATATTCACTCAAGGGTATAAATATTTTTTGTCTTTTGTTGTCAATTTATCTTATGCAAATTGAAAGGGATTTAAGAAAAAACGTGAATCCTTCAATAGACAAATGTGCAAAAAGAAAATATGAAAGAAGAAAGAAATCTGTCTTCGTTTGCACTGTATGAGACATTGACAAGTTTCTGAACCAAGATCACAACAGAAGTTTGACTTCATTTCCACATTAAACCCATTCCCAAACCAAAGATGATTACAATTATTCTTTCCGTTTGTGGTTGCATTGACTTCAAAAGCTAAAGCCCGTGGTATTAGACTGCCGGCTTCATTTTAGAAGTTCTCAGAAGAAAATGACTTCAGTCTGAAGTTGATGGTCCACACCCTCGTTACAGACCCAGTCCATTGTCCTGGCACGGCTTTACCCCCTTCGTCAAGCATGCTGCATAGCATGTGTTGATGCTTTTTGCATTAATAAATTGGTGCATCTGGACAATAACCTTACAGGTCCCTGTGAAAAGGCTGTTCTTGCCATGCTGGCAGAGAGCCAGGCCAGGCTGTCGGCCCAGGCTCCTTTTCCCAAGTTCCACCCAGACGCTGCATGCGCCGTCATCCTGCTGAAATGTAAACCCCAGATTCAGCTGTGTTTGTTATGGTTGTGGCGGCCCTCAGTGAACACACAACTCTGTCACAGCGTACCTATAACAGCAGGGCAATATTTCAACAACAATCTATTTGGTCAGCTGCAATTACATCACCAGGTGGCTGAACACAGAAGTTTGCTGGAATGATAATTAGGATTATTTCACGGGTGCTCCTAGCCAGGATCCTAGATATGGTTCTTATTTCCTACAACACCTTGACATTTAATATACTCCAATATACAGTAGAGTGCTTTTAAGTATGTCTTTGCAGTAAATGACCCCGACCCCCTGGATTGTGTTCAGATGAGTATCATCAGGACTGTTTTTGTTACAGGCGTTCTATTGAACAGCAGGGAACAGCAAGTTGTCTCTTTTAATTAACCAGCTACAGCATAAACAATAGTTTAGACTGGACGTTAGAGTTGGCCTTGAGACCACTGGCCTGCAGCACTAATGGATATTTACTTACCAGAGAAAATTAGTGGCCAACAAAGTCTATTTTTAAGTCAAAGTGACCTCAGTGTCAGCCCCAAGTGAGTTGATGAGGGGGGTGTCACATACTTAACGTTAATCAAACTGCCAGCCCTGCAGGTTGCATGCTGTTGCAAGAACCTTTTAATTATTCTTTTTTTTCATGTTTTCTTATCAGTTCATGTAAGCCAAAGTCACAACAGCAAAGCAGATCTGAAAAGAAGTTTATAATATAAATACATAGACCAAGGAGGTTGGGGGTCTGTGCAGTGTGACATGGGTCGGGTGGGTAATTTATTGTGGGAGCTAAGTGATTCCATTTACAGAAAGAGCCACTAAAAACACACTCACTGAAGGTTTCTGGGGGGCCAACATGTAAAAGTCCTGATGTGGTGTGTGCTGGCTCAAGGCCAGACAACCTGTTTGCGGGAGGTGTATGGATGGTCTTGTGATGAACACAGAATCCAGGAATCATGAAAAAAAAACCTAAAATGTGCTAAAGTTGTAGTTCTGGGCCGCTGTTTTCCCTTTTGCCTTATTCTGACCATTTTTAAGGATTTTCAGAAGTGGTTTCCAGGAGAAAATAAACTAATTTCTTCCTACAACTTCACAAAGACTTTGTACAGAGTGAATCAATTAATTTTAATCAATGAGGTCAAATCTATCGCAGTGATTTAAAAGTGTGTATAGTAACATCCTGATTGGCTGAGCATGCCTCCTAACAGCCTTGAGCGTGTAACTACACAGTGGACCCAATAAGATTAGCTTTTCTGCTTAACCATTATACTTTCACATATTACTACAGCTAATAATTTGCAAGTTAGTAAGTAATACAGTATTCTAAATATGACAAAAAGCAAGTCCCTCAGCAGAGTTCAGGTAGACCGTACTGTGGGATTTCACCTGGAGTTGATTTAAGACTGATACTACTGTATAAACCTCCAGCCAAGTTTAGTTTGGCTGCCTAAGATGTTAACTCTGTCGTACAGAAATGGGAAAAGTCAGAAAACCAAAGAGCAAACGTCTGAAAGACCAAAGAAAACATAACAATGTGTAACAACACACAATATTGCCACAGAGCTCCGCATCTGGGAAAGTACCATTACAACTGTGCGAGGCACATTTATAGGTTGCTTATATTATCTGTGAATTAAGACTGAATATAAATTCATTGTTTTATTTATGTCTGTCTAACATGTTGCCACACTGATGGCCAGAGACGAGAGGCCGATGTTGATGATGTGTGTCATGTATGAGACTACAGACACATGCTCCCCAGTTGGACTGAGGCAACCCCCTTCCATGAATGTTGTCCCCCAGTACTAACATTACCAAAAGAACTTTCCTGAAACCAGAAACTCCCTCAGCAAAATGAAACCCAGCAGCACCTGCAAGAGTCCGAGTGCAGGATGCATGTCTACGCATTAGGTCTGCCCTTCTCACAGAATGTTCATACATTTAGACATATAACACTACAGAGCATGATTCCTATAAAAAGCACATGTAACTGCTTGCTGCCTTATGAAAACAGGGGAGCAAGATAGTGAAAAAGGATTATACTTTTTTTTTCTTAACTGCAGTCACGAGTGCATCATAGATGGAATTCATATTTTTGAGTGCAGTGCAACTCACATGCCCTCATGTAGCCCACAGATTTGGTCTGCTTCTTTTCCTGCAGGAGTTGATTGATCGTCCATCAGTGAAGACACGCTCCTTGAATGAGAGCGCTTGCCACAGAACTATCAAGTAAACAGACTTGGAAGTCAAGGCCAACAAAATCCCATGTGTCTCCATACCATCCGTTAGATTAGGAAGGCAAACCCGGATCTCGTGTATCTGTGGTCAGACAAGACCGCCACCGCTTCCTCATATTGCGAGGCTGCTTCAAAACCACACCACTGTGTACTCTATTTCCCTAACCTTTTTTAAGGCTTGGAATTCACATAACCATGTGGTGTGCTTTTGCAGCTCAGGACTCAGAAAATTGTGAATGTTTATCAGTGAAATCAACAAAATAAATGGCCCACAGTGAAAACATCTTTCTGTGCGAGAGGAATTCATATTACTACATGATGGCAACCGCTTTGTTTTGTGCTCTGTTGTTTTCAGTACCACATCTTTCATGGCAGGGCTTGTTTAACAGACGTGATAAGTTTACACTTACTGGGAACAGACTGCTGAATGAGGCTGTCGGCCTTCTTTCAAAGTCCTTTATTCAAGGCTTCTTCTTGATTTATTTAATACGTAGTCATTTGCCAAATTAAATCGGGTTTACTGTTTATAGGAAGTAGCCCCCCTTCTGGTGGCAGCACTTTGACAGAGGTGTTCAAATGATGCCAGCAGTTGTGGTGCCAACAAGATGTTACAATGCTTGAGGCTGTAAAGGGAGCCACTTCCCCATGACAGGAGCAGAGCCTCAAACAGTAATTAGCATCCATTTCTAGCTTGCATGTGTTTTGATTTTCTCTGCTGCTGTTTGTCCCATGGGAGCTTACTGTGAGAGATGATGATGAGTTCTTTTGTTGAGGAATGAAGTTAATTTCATTGGTGCAGTTTTCAGATAAATAACAATCATTTCTGCTGTCAGGATAGTATTCAGGAGTATTCTGATGATCCTAGTCATTTATTTATTTAGCACATAAATCTCAAGTTTGCCTCCCAAAATGTATTACAAATACTACATGCGCAAGCGCTGATACTACCCAAGTGATGTATATACATTTATAAAACATAACAATACTGGTAGAAGACCATTAACAGCAGCAATGCTGACATGTGTCTGAACTGCACACATATTGAGACCAGGCCTTTGTTTTTATGTCAGATGCACAGAAAAGGTGTGTGACTTTTAACTTTCACAGTTATTGTGCTATCGTGTTGACAAAATCCATCGACAGACAGGCAGAAAGATTTAAACACCTAACAAAGAAGTTCAAAACGTCTTTATGGTCTTTTCTTCTATGATAAATGGAACCAGGATGACATTGTCATGTACTCTAAAGTTGAAAACAATAGCAGTAATGCTGTTGCAGCTGGTAATAATGTAAGTAAGCACATCTGGATTAGTTCTCTGACCACATCCATATTTAAACATATCATGTTTGTCTACCAGATATACTTACTTCATGCAGGGAATTGCAAATATATTCACAGTTTAGAATAAAGTGGAACTAGGGTGTAAAGTGTTTGGAAACTTGGGGCCACTTGGGCCTTTTATTAACTACACTTTTATTAACTACACCCATTTTAGAGCTCAGCATCCATTTGATGTCAACTTCATGTGTGCTCATTTCTCAGACTGTAACTTACATGTTTGAAAATCAACACAGACATGATCTAGTTGCACTCAAACACCAGTCAAAGCACTAAAGCCTGCCTTTCTGGAAGTTTCCGTGGCAGTCAGCTGAATTAAACTGTATTGCACACATACATAAACTGGTGCAGAGAGCAAACTCATCAGTTATCTTTACGTCTTACTCAATGCCTGTATCCAACACCATGACCACCCTGAAAATCAGGCTTGGTTTAATGTGAACTATCCACCTTACGCAACTGCAAGGCTATCACGCTGACAAAAACAATTTAATCACCTGCCCCTGCCAACGATGTACCCATAAGAGACTGAAGTAATAAACATATAAACAGAGCTCAAAGACACTGCAGAAGCCTTTTGTTCAGGTTGATTAATGACAGTGGGTTTATAGCAAACACATTTTACAACCACAATGGTTCACCAACTATAGCATCCTAATAAAAACTAACAATCTCATATCTAATCTAATATTATAATTTTATTATACAGATTTTGAGTGCCGATGACCTCCTAGCTGATGACGAGGAATTCATTTAGTGGTTACAATGCATGAACAAAGAAGGTGGATCTCCCTTATTCGATTTTATTTTTATTTACTAATCATTTACTTACAGTACATCAAGGATACAATACTACTATGAGCCAAAATAAGCACTGAGATCAATTTAGTAGTTGCTATATACACATTAACTATAGTGAATGCACTGCTTTTCTTTTTTTTTCAGGCATGCACTAATTCAGGTTAAAAAAAAGTGGATTTAATAAATACACACCCTCAAACTCACACTTTTAAATCAGTCAGTATCAATAAGAGAGCAAAGAAAACTATCCACAGTCTTCATTTTGATAACCTCTCACCTACTGAGTAATTACACATTCACAGTGATAACAGACCACAATGAAATAACAGAAATGCAACAAGTGCCAGTTGTACATAATGAATACAGATTTACAGTTGTGCAGTACCGATCTTTCTTTAGCAAGTCATATACAATAGGTGAATTACATCGTCTGTGACTCTATGATATCTAAAAGAGAGGAAGTGCTTTCTATTCTGTTGTCATAAGTCCCAGAACTTCAGCTACATTGGACATTTTCACAAAGCGGTTATACTGACACCATGCAACAGCCAAACTGCGTCTAGAGAAGATTAGTGACATCCATGACCTGAGAAACAGAAAGAGGAAGAATAGCGGTAAATCAATAGAGACAGATATCACTGTGATCAGACAAACCAACATTTTTCCCATATCAATTTAAGTTTTGAAATCACCAGCTTGTTTTTCAATTGACATGAGGATTCCTGATATTGTAACAACACTGACACTTGCACTGACCCATGGGTGTGATGGTGTGAACCCACACTGGCTTCCCTTAAAAAATATCCCCAGTGGGGTTTAACAGGCTAAGCCAAGCCACAAGCAACACTATCAGGTGCTGGTACTAGGATGGGATGGGTAGGAGGGCTGAGAGGAGGGGTGGAGGACAATATGCAGTTTAGCTTTTTGTCAGTTTTCAGATAGCACATTCCTTTAAAATATATAAGACTGTAAGCAAGACCTCCATGAAGTATTTCTGTGTTCTCAAGCTGTACCAATCCCAAATGGACAGTGATGAAACACAGAGTGCATTTGTCAGGAGGGACATGCGTTTCCTGAACTGTCAGGACTACAGCAGCCTTTTCATGCGACACGTGTGCTTCTCTATGTGCATGGTGGCTCGGTCCGTTGAGCTTGTCAAAACGTCCAGAACTTCATCCTGTCGTTCCAGCTCTGTCTCGGCCTCCAGTGCGAGGTTCTTCAGCTGCATCAGCATCTGCACACAGGCAACACACAGCAGGAAGGTTTGGTGAAGTGCCTGCAGTCAATCCCCACTCCTTGTGAATGTGAGTAAAGAACGAGACACACATGAAAGACAACTGAATATAAAAAAAACTACACCACAGTGGTGACTAATATGAGGGTGGAACATGTGGACCACATATGAAGAGTTATAAAGATGGGGTCAGTGAGTTAAAATTCAAATGAGTTAGTAAAGAAAAAAGAAAAGTAGAAGTAGGAACAGATTTTAATTCAGACCTCTTCCTCTGGATTTTGACTAAAAAGATAGCACTCTACTGCTACATGTTTGCATATCATAAGACATCACAAATCAACACTAGATGTTATGCAATAAAAGTTATTCTTGTGGCAGATTTGATAATATTTTATATTATGCAGGAAATGAAACTTGAGAAAAGTCAGAAGTCCTGGCTTGTCTCCTGGGAACATTGATAAACAATAATGTTTGCTTTCTACTTTGAACGGGGTTCAAGGGATATTGTGACTGCATGTCTATGGCCTAACAACTGTGTATGTAATAGTTAATTAGGCAGATTAAATAAACTGCTATGTGCCAAGCAAAGCCTAATAAACACTCACTTAACCCCACCTCCCACCCTAGTTTCTAAACTTGTATTACGCTACACATGCTCATACAAACCATGCTTGCACGCCGGCTGACATGATGTCAAGTTTTCACTGGCGGCTTTATGTGGACATTTCAACTGGGCACTAAAACAGCCACAGGCTGCAGTTTGAAAAGCAGATAGTATGTCGATGCACGCCAACGAACAACTGCATTCACTCACTCGGGTCTGTGACCTCACAATTTAAACTGGGATGACATGTTTGAATCACACCTGCAGCTAACATTCACAAGAGCTTAGCTATGTCAGAAATTAAAAAAAACAAAACAAAACAAAACAAAGCACAGGAGTGAATATTTTTAGCCACTTCTTATACAGCTGCCTGAGAATTAAGTCATGTAGAAACCCCTAAAATTAAACATTTAGGCTAGAGCTAAGAGAAAAATGTGAACTAAAATTGTGCATTAGTAGAATAATTGCAAGACAGTAAATTATCAGACATGTAGCAAACAATACTTAAACCCTTGGGTTAGGATAAGAATAGTAATAAAATAATAGTTTTTTCATGAATAAATCTGCACTGCTAACAAGCTGTCTAATATTTAAGAATATATAATTCCTTCCCTTAAAAAAAAAAAAAACAGTTTAATGAGAATTTGGCACTTGTGCATGAAAAATGAGAGAATGATTGGATATTGATATGGTGGTAAA
>JBAMYA010000009.1:14135714-14154187 GCA_037176975.1 Arrhamphus sclerolepis
TGGTGTGCGTACGTAGGGTTTTGTAAATCGGGATTTTTCTTGGCGTACGCCATTTTTGGCTTTTGGCCGTACGCACACTTTAAGTATAGATCCTACGCAATGTTTAGTAAATGAGACCCCAGATCTTTATGTGCAGAGATATTAGAAGATGGAAATAATTATATTATATAATAAATTTGTGGAACAGAAATACGTTTAGGATGTAGGAAATAATTTATGGAATGGTGATAGATTTAGAGAGCAGTAATGAGGGTGTGGCCAATGAGCAGTTCTGAATGATCAAGAGCAAAGGTTTTCACTAAAAGCAGACTGAGTAAAGACCCACAGTTTTGCGAGAGCTGGCAGAGCAGAGAATGAGTTCGGCTTCACGGACGACAACCTGTTCCAGGACAAATCTCTGCAGGACACAAAACACACTGAAGTAAAGCCAAGAAACATTCAGACACATCCAAGTTCAGAGAAAACATTCAATCACAGTTTCTGTTCAGAGGTGGAGGTAGCAGAAGGACAGGATCAGGACTGAGGACATCAGAGGGACAGGACATGTCAGATGTTCTGAAGACAAAGTCAGAGATGAGATGGACATGTACAGAGATGGACAGCATCAGCAATGAGGACACAGGTGCCTACAGAGAGCGCAGAGACATCAGACCAGTGAAGGAGTTGTCTTCCAGTTCCTGGACTTTGTTATGCTGCAGGTCTCTGGAAGACAGCAGCCTTGGGTTACCATGGTAACTACAGACACATGAAGATTAACAAAGTGTGAAACTCACATCTTCTGGATGCTCTGGCAGCTGGAGAAGCTGGGCAGAGTTTGGATGTGGTTGTAAGAGAGGTCTCTGTGGACAGAATCAGAACCATGAGAAGGTCCTGAACCAGGAGGTCCAGAACCACAACCAGAAGGTTCAGAATCTTACTGGCAGTGAAGATCATCTGCAATATTTGGACTCACAGGAGCTGCAGGTTTGGAAGATCTTCACAGAGAGACGCAGGAAGAGAGACGATCTGAGCTCCGGTGATGGTTCTGGAGACAGAAACCGAAATTAGTTCTGGAGATGGAAACCATCATTAGTTCTGGAGACAGAAACCGTCATTAGTTCTGGAGATAAAAGCCACTGTAGGAGCCATTCTTCAGTTATGTTTTATGCAAATACCTTATAGTTTAACCGCAAGGGGTATAGTATATTTGTTTGTTTTAACTGGTAACAGCCCAGCAGCAGGTGAATGAAATAAGGTATGAATCAGTTTGAGTTAGATGGTGGTGAGGAAGCATAACAGTTTTTATCGACAACCAGACAACAGCCAGTGTTTTTTGAGCTTCAGTTCACATCAACATTCATGGTAACATTCTGTTTTTGTAATACATTTTTGTTGCAACAAATGGAAACATCCCCCAAAGGAGAACGGCTTTGCACAGTACTTTGATTTATCTGGAATCAAGTTAAGTTCAGTCACAATTATGTGACTAATTAAGTTGGTTTTTTTGAATAATCACCACAACCGCTATTAGTTTCTGGAGACAGAAACCGCCATTAATTCTGGAGACAGAAACTGTCATCAGTTCTAGAGACAGAAACCACCATTTGTAGCATTTTTCCAGTTATGTTCTACCAGCATTCCAGCATTGTAATTGGAAAATTCCCGGAACGTGGGTTCTGGGCATGAAAGCAACTGGTTTGTGCCAATGCAGATTAGTTTGGATGCTCTGTGATGGAGCTCTGGGACATCCTGTCCTGGAAGACTGACAGCTGTCTTCAACGTGTCCACCTGTCATCTTTATAATGATTGCTGATGTCTTTCCCTGTGGACACATCTGTACTCTGGACACAATTACATGTCATTGTTCATCTGAGGATGTCCAACGTTTGAACGTCTGTCTGAAATGTTGAATGAAAGAGAGCAGTTTCTTCTGGACGTGAACAGCAGCAGTGGTGAATCTGTTTCAGAGGTTGTGAATGCAGTAATGTGGATGTTTGCTCATTTCCATTTTTATTTCCACCTTCTGGCTCAGACCGGTTCAACAAAAAACAGAAAGATAAACTCCACAGTTTATTTTTACAGAAACCAGAATTCCAAACACAGAGAGGCTTCACTTCCAGGCTCAGAAGAAGACAAGCAAGGTTCCTGCAACATTACTGCAGCATTTGAAGAACGTTCCCTCAACATTCCTGCAACATTACTGCAGCATTTGAAGAACGTTCCCTCAACATTCATGCAACATTACTGCAGCGTTTGAGGAACATTCCAACAATATTCCAGCAACATTCTGGAAATGTTCCAGCAATGTTCCTGCAGTGTTTCAGGAACATTCCAGCAACGTCCTTGGAATGTTTCGGTAATGTTCCAGCAACGTACCAAAAACATTTCAGCAACATTCCACCAACTTTTCAAGAATATTATAGGTATGTTCTGGGAATGATTGCAGCCCTGTTTCAAGAACATTTTAACAAGATTTTAAGAATGTCCCAACAAAGCTCTGCAACATTTCAGATCACAAGAACCCTCAGAAACTTACAGACTCTCCAGACTCTCAGTTCCTGTCAGATCTGGAAACTGACTGAGTTCTGTAGCTCCGTTCAGAGACCTGGAAAACAGAAGACAGATGATTCACAGCTCTGTGGAACCTTCGCAGCCAATAGAATCAGCTTTAAACAGCTAATGGGTTACTGCTAGTAGTATGCAGCGGCTTACCTTTGTAGCACTAACAGACTACTATTGGCAGCATGCAGCAGCTTAGTTTTGTAGTGCTAACAAGGTAGTGTTGGTAGCATGTAGCAGCTTAGCTCTGTAGTGCTAACACACTACTTCTAGTATCATGTAGCAGCTTAGTTTTATAGCGATGTGTTTCTTACAGCGTCCGGAGTTCTGGCAGGTTTTGGAAAGCTGAGCGTCCCACAGACCGGATCGGATTATCGTAGAAGAATCTAAAAAAAAAATAAATGTTCAGTCTCAGAAACAAGAACATTTTAGTTTAATTTAGTAGCAGTGTCCTGTGCACATACATGGAGATCAGAGATGGGTTCTTGGCGAAGGCGTGCTCTGGGATAGACTGGATGTTGTTGCTATGGAAACCACTAAACAGGAAGAGATAAAACTAATGAGCTACCGTCCTCCCCAAACTCAAACGGCCCAGACTCTGGAGTTCCAGAATCAAGTGGTTCAGACTCTGGAGATCCAGACGTAAGTGGTCCAGACGCTGGAGGTCCAGACTCTGGAGGCCCAAACTCAAGTGGTTTAGACTGAGGAGGTTCAGATTCTGGAGATCCAGACTCTGGATTCCCAAACTCAAGTGGTTCAGACTGTAGAGGTTCAGACTCACAGTTCTCTCAGGTTGCTCAGTGATTGGATTGCTGAAGGAAACTCCATCAGGTTGTTGTAGCTCAGATCTCTGAGAACGGGAAGACATTTTATTAGTTTCTGCTGAGAATCAAGAAAAGGACCTGGACTTGCACCAGGACCAGGACCAAAACCAGGTCATGTGTGTAGCTGACTGGATGGATCTGTTCTGGGTGACATCATAATCATCATCTTTATCATCAGTTTTGTTTATGTTTCCTAATGATGTTTCTTTGTTAAAAATTATGTAACAGTTCATTAAAAATGTGGCCTCGTGATGAGACTTCAAACAAAAATAAGAACGCTATATATATATGTGTGTGTGTGTGTGTGTGTGTGTGTGTGTGTGTGTGTGTGTGTGTGTGTGTATGTATAAAATCGTAATGTCCCATATAAATATATATATAGCCTAGCTGTTTATATTATTTTCTATTCAGCTTAAAGTTATCAGAGGTGGTGTGCTACATCACATTTGTTTCTGCAGTTGAAAAGGATGCATTTGAAACTGATTTTAGTGTTATTTATTTAATTTTATTTTTTTTTATGAATAAATAGGTCTGAAGGATTGGTGTACATTTAGACTATGGTTTCCCACAGACAACAATTGTTGCTGAGTATAAATCCTACATTTTCACAAACATAACCAACATGAAATGAAAAAAATAAATAACATATTATGTGTTAAGAAGGTCTAAAGACTGAAATGCATACACTTATTTTGCATTGAAAATCAGGGATTAAACTGGTTAATATCAGACGCTTAAGTATATGTAGTGTCCTACAATATCACCAACTTTTTCATCTATTTTATTTTTTCTAATAGAACGACAGTGTTTTTACAGACTACTAAAAACAGCACATTTTCGAGTATTTCAAATTTTTGCTATTCATTTCTAAATTTCAGAGACGGAAATGTACTTTATGCTGTATAACATTTATTTAACAGCCTTAATTCCTTATTACACCTAAGATGAACATTTCCAAAGGGTAAGATATATTAAACCAAAGCAAGCAAGCAGTTTTAAAATGTATTGTTAAAGATCAAACTGTAAGTGTAAATCCAGATGTCCAATATAAGAAATATTGTCTGGGTGATATTTCAAACATCCCTGAATTGAATAATAAATAACTGATTAATCTTCTCAAAAAGATGAAAGTGTAAAGAAGAGAGCTTAAAAAAAAAATTGTTTTCGCACCACAAGCCTTGAAGTTTATATCAAGTTTATATTCAAACCTGTATAAAAAGCAGTTCTAATCGCCTCTAACTCATTAACGTGTTGTTCAGTGTTGACAAATGTCTCATAAGAAACAACACAATAGAATTAAACTGTTCAAACAAGTATTTGTTCTACAACACTTTACATCTTATCTATTTTAATTTAACTCTGTAATGCATTACTTAGTACTTTAGAGAAACCAAAATAATATGAGGGTAGTTCTTATCCACCCTGTCCCTTGTGGATTGGCATTAAAAAAAAAAAAAGAATAAATAAAATAAATCAATCAAAATACAAAATACTTGTTTAAAATCTGGAATGTAATGGCAGACACATTTGACGAGCCTGTTGCCACCACAGAATGCTCACCAACTAAGAATTAGGCACTAAGTACAGAAAAAAAGGATAATAAGAGACTCACACCCACACTCAATATTTCAATACCTTTATTTAGTTACAAAAAAATAAGATACATTTAGCGTAATTTGACATGATTCCCCTCCACTTTATTTTATCATGGCTTGTTGACAAGCAGCTGTATGTTTAGATAAAGTTATAACAACATGGTTGTTATAACAACCACTGATAGTATGTTTTTGTTTTCTAGAATTTTGTGCATTCCTGATAATTTGATGTTGTTTTAGGGTGTGTCATGAGCAGAGTTAAGGTACATTGTGCTTCCTGGGCTGCTTAT
Organism: Arrhamphus sclerolepis; assembly: GCA_037176975.1. Classification (NCBI taxonomy): domain Eukaryota; kingdom Metazoa; phylum Chordata; class Actinopteri; order Beloniformes; family Hemiramphidae; genus Arrhamphus; species Arrhamphus sclerolepis. The sequence continues at coordinate 14,140,962 of JBAMYA010000009.1, forward strand.
TTCGGAGCTGAAGTACTGAAGAATGAGCTTTTTTTTTTATCCCCACCAGTTAGTCTTCTGACATATAAGTTAAGATAAACACAAGAAACGTGCGCTCCAAAGAAGAATTAGCACTCAGCAAAAGACACTGACACAGCATAACTAACATATGAACTATAACCCTGTTTTACAAATGAAAGTGTTTGTTTGTTTGTTTTTCAAATAATGCCAGCTTTCTTTTCTGAAATTGACGACAACATGAAGTAAAAACTATAACCTGGATTCTTCCTGAATTAACGATTTGCCTTTCTAGTGTTAGTCTTTATAATGATGTTTTTCTTTTTTAAGTATACATGATTAAACTCTAATTAGCATAATTACTGAGAGAAGACAGTCAACAGCATGAAATAAAGTTTGATTTGACAAATTCTAAGTTATCAATATTATCTTAGCAGCATTGTAACAATCTGATTTTCTTGTAAGCTTCTGACTTTGGATCGGACAGTTTGTGTTTTCAGAGTCGCTCTATTATTAGCACAGTTTGTCAAAGAAGCAGAGAGGTTCTGCAGGAAAGCAGGAAATTCTGAGCTTTCAAGATAATTTATTGTCCGATAAATAAAACACTTGAACAGTCTATAAAAGTTTGAGGCACTTTGACATATTAAAATGGTGAAGGCAGGGTCAGCTATTAATCAAACTAATTTCAGAACTACACTGCTTCTGTGATATATAAAGGAAAATCTTCACATCATCTAACATCTAAACATAAGATAAGAGCTCACTGAATACCTAAGGATGAGATTCTACTGTTCCCTTAATGTATGTTCCCATTTGTAAAGCATGCATAATCCGCTGCAGATTGCAGAAAATCAGTGTTTGGTTTTAAAAATGTTCAGATGTCCTGTTTACTCACCACTTTCAGTGACACTGCAAGGCTTTGAAAATAATGAGCATAGATAAAGGCTTTGCACGCAATGACTGAAGGTCTTCCAGCTGAACATTTGTTTCCCAGAAACGCCTTCAGTGACACAGCCCTATTTCATTTTGTTTATCAAAATATTTCACATTTAACCTGCTTCAACAGCACTCATCCATATCGCATCCAAAAATACTTCTCTAAATGTCAAACATGCATCGTTCTATCAACAATCATCATTCTTCAGAAATGAGTCATTGTGCTATTGTAATGATTTACAAATTTGGATGGAAAGCAAAGTTACGTCCTTTCAAAGTTAGACTTGTTTATATGAATCTGGTTCATTTGTAGGTGATGGTGAATCAGGCAAGTAGGTTGAAGCAGTCTGTTTATGTTTTTTTTATATACCTAAAGTAGATATGATGGAATTAAATATGGTAAATATATCCAACCTATATGGCAAGTGCGACATAACTCGTCACAGTAACAGAGAGTTCCTTATTTGATCATTTCTTCATGTGTTTTCTCATCTGTTCCCAAAAGCAGACCTTCAGTGTTAGCTACACTACGTCTTCAGCCAGTGTGATTGAAATGTCTCTTATCATTGTCCATAGTCAAATCTCCTGCAAACACATTTCAAAGCTGTGTTACAGAGACCACTAAATGTTACTGTTAACTTAATCTCTAGATCCAGACAGAGGATTTTCCATTTTTCACAATGGTTGCAGCCTTCTCCGTGGCTGACTTTGGCCTTGCTCCTTGTTTCTCCTGGACTGTATTCACTCGATTTTGCTCTGCCATGGTGCCTCCGTATACAGGACTGCTGGTTCTGGATGTTTGCTGGTTGTTTTTGGTCTGATAGGTTTGAAAAGCCATATCGAGCTGCTCCTGTGCGACTCGTAGGTGCCGGTGCAGACTTGCAAGGTCAGAGGGGATGTTCTCATCTGGACTGGTGCACTGCTGCTCCTGGCCACCGCTAGCCATGTTCTGATCATGGTTGATGAGGCTGTTGGGGATCCTGCCAGGTTTGTCTGTTTTCATTACGAGGTTGTATCCAGGCGGGGAGGCTGGGATGTTGCGAGAGAATGGATAGCCGTAGGACATGGGACGTCGGCCCCAGTTCCTCTTCAAGCGAAGAGTATCCCGGAAGGTGCCAATTCCCAAGTGAAGCATCTCACACACATTTAGCACTAAGCAAAGACAGCTTACCACATACATAATTAAGAGGAAGATAGTTTTCTCTGTTGGCCTGGAGATGAAACAGTCCACTGTGTGTGGACACGGTACCCTGTTGCACACATATGAAGGACTAACTCGAAAACCATATAAGAGATACTGTCCAGCAAGGAAAGCAATTTCAAAAATAGCACGTGACATCAGTTGGAGAACATATATTCTCATCAGGCCTTCTTGCATAATTCTTCTCCGGCCATCATGTTTTGGTGGCTCTTTGTTTGCGCTGTTCGCTGGCTCAGGCTTTCCCTCTTGCACCTCCATCGTATCCTCATAAATCATGGGCTCGGCTTCATCATCTTCGTCCTCCTCTAAAACATCCTCCAGATGGTGGCTCTCTCTCCACCGCGAGTGAAGTGGTGTTTTTTTGCGGACTGTCTGACGCTTTCTCCGCTCATCTTCTGACGTTCGGGCTATCTTGTGGATGGCATAACCCATGTACATGATGGAGGGAGTGGAGATCATGATGATCTGGAAGACCCAGAAGCGAACATGCGAGAGGGGGGCAAAAGCATCATAGCACACGTTATCACAACCTGGCTGCTTGGTGTTGCAGGTAAACTTTGTCTGCTCGTCTGAGTAGATGGATTCACCTCCGACTGCTGTGAGAACAATGCGAAAGATGATGAGCACAGTCAGCCACACTTTCCCCACGAAAGTGGAGTGATTGTGGATCTCTTCCAAGAGGCGAGTGAGAAAGCTCCAGCTCATGTTGCTCTTACAAGCTATTCAACTAGAATCTGTAAGACAAAGATGAAAATAAAATATATGAAGGTACCTTTTAAAAATATTTTGGTCTTGAGAGTCATACAATTAATTACAAGTTTTAATCAAACATAATTTAATACTAGTAATGTCAGTCCCAATGACATAATTTGCACATTTTTACTTAATTAGTTGGAATTTCCTCAATCAAAAAAAAACAAAACTGTAAATATGGTCTCAAATGTATTTTGCATTAATGTTAAAACACACACACACAACCAGCTTCCTCCAGTCCAGGATACATTACTATGCAATTCATAACAGAAGAACAAAGTAGCAAATATTTTTATCTCGTTTTTTTTTTTTTTTTTGTCCATCAGCAAGTCAGTTATGTTGCTTTTTCATTCATGCCATTCAGATGTGACCAAGGAATTTAGTGGAGGCAGAAAAAAAAGCTTTTCCTAAATAATATTAGTGAATATTAATCAGTCAATGTTAATCTTCAACACTTGAGAGGGATTTGTTGTTAAGAAAAGCCTTAAGACAGATACAGTAACTTTGGAAGCAAAGCATTTTTTTTTTTAATTTGTTCCCTTCTTGCATGGAAAAGAAGACACCTTTATTTCAAGTGATTATGCTCTGAAACACATGAAAATGACACAAAATGGTAAAAAAAAAAATCAGTCAGAATATTTCAGACTCTAGAGCAACAGGAAAAACACTACAAAACCACAAAATAATAAATATAAATAATAATAAATACGATGAAATAATAAAAACTATAGCACAGAGGTGATGAACTGTGGAAAACCCACAGTGCGCTCGAGTGGGAGCACATCTTCAAAGACGTCTCCTTCAGCTCTACATGCCAGTAATCACACACATGAAAAACTGATGAGATAAGATCTCAGGGTCATCTTTTCCTCACAATCGTCGTCAGTACACATTCTATGAAGCTGCGATGAGGAGACAGCACAGCACTTTTATTTATTGTACAGAGCCTGCAGAGTTCATGTTGATCTCATGACTGCAATACTGTACTCCCTGGCGTGTGATGTGCCACCCCCCCAGCTCCCCGCCATCTGAGTGAACACGAAGAATTGTTGCTCCGCTGCAAGGCCTCCCCTCCAGATCCTGCGCCGTTGATGCTGGAGAAGGTTGTACATGCACTTAGAGGCAGATGGCACCATTGGAGGGCAGCTCACGTCTGCCTCAGGATGGCATTCCAGAAGGGCTGTTTCACTCAGTTTTTATGTTTGGATGAATTTGTTATGCATCATACCGCACAACCCTTTTGTTACAGGAGTAACTCCAGTGTGCGTGTTGATGTTTTATAACGTGTTATCTCAGTTATGTGTTGATCTGTGTACAGCAGGGATGTTTCAATCAGGTGCCTCTTAGAGCTTCAGTTTAACTTGCATGATTCCGTAGCTAAATAAATAAATAAACTGAATGAAAAAAACAAAAACTGATCAGATCAGAGAGCACATTTTGACAAAAGTAGTCCAGGTGTCGCATATGACAACTAATGGAAAATGTTGCATTGCATGACAAGTTTTATGTCATTTTTTTCTTCACATAAGAAAAAGAAAATACAAGGATGCACGTTTCAAATGTCTTAAAAATGCAGAAACACAGTTTATTGAACAATAACAATGACAGGGATGGTGTTAAATAGTTCAAAATGTAAGGGAAAATTAGAAATGGATGTTTCGATTTTGAATAAAAAAAAATGTATGAATCTACTGTAAGAATCTAATATATATGTTATAAAATAATGAATCTGCTGGATTCATTATTTCAAAACAAATACAGGTCCAGGAAAACATATTTTGCACCATTAAAATGCACGATGTAAAAGAATGAAAATGAAATGCTTTTACACTCTTGCACATTTTGTTTTTAATTTAAAAATATTTAAGAAGTTTTGAACTTAGTTAAGACAAAATTCTTAATGAAAACTCCATAATTTCCATATAACAAACATCTACAGTGAGGTCTCAGTCCAGCAAGGAATATTATAAGTCTATTTAGCAGAAATGTATCCAAGAAAAACTTACCTAAAAAGTCGCACATGCATTTCCAAACCTGAAGTTCTCCATTGCTCGCTCTAGACATCTCTTGCAAAGCCTGATCCGTGGAATAACTCTTCCATCCTAATATCCTAGCCTTGTCCGGCTTGTTAATAACTTCCAGACTGACAAAAACAAGTGGAGCTCTTAAATTTATTAGAGTAGAATTTATTTTTAATCCTGTTTTCCCACTCTGTAGAGAGGTAAAGTCTTGCTGCTTTGAATGCCTCTCATTCTGGCTTGTGTCTGGTTTCAGTTACACCAGCCTTCTGCCCAAGAAGGAAGTATAAAAAAAAAAAAAATGCAGAGGCAGAAAAAAAAAAGAATCTTCCTCTGGCAACTGACCCTCATCCAAGGGTTCATACTTGAGGATATTGTACTGCAGTTTGAAATGAACACCCAGCTAAGGGAGCATGTTAATCGCAACACAGATGATGACATTCCCTCTCTCTCTCTTTTTCTCTTACTTCAGCCCTTCTCTCTGTGCCACTTTGTTTCTATCTATTTGTCTCAGCTTAATGTCCCCATACCTGAAAGATTTATAAACACCAACAGCTGACAGAGAAAAAAAAAAAAGTCACTCATAGAAAATGTAACTTTATATTTGCGAAAATGTTCGACATCTTCTAAAACATCAGTTCCCCTTTCTCACAAAACACACAATTTCATATCTATCAACCAAAAAAAAACCCAAAAACATGTACATTCTAACAACCCCTTTATATACTTTCTGTCAATTACATAACGATTTACAGGCACGATGGCTGTGGAGAGACAACTTTAGGAAGACAAAAAGAGGGAGTTTAAGGACAGCAGTGTCACTAAGACATAAGCCACCTTGCCTCAACACAGATCATAATGTAACCAGCAGGTACGGTCAGTCATTTTAAATGTCATAATATTTAGATCTTTCATCCAGGCAGATGGCCAGATAACAGAGAAGCGGACAGGTCAAACTCTGCATTCCCACTACACGTCCTTTCCGACATCATGTTTACATTTGACGCTTTCACCTTGGCCTGCTGGAGTGCAGTAGCGGACGTCATTAAGGCACATGATGGACTTTTGTCATAATGACAAGAACATGCGGACAAAGGTCTCTCCATCAAACACACATATGTATTTCATTATGCTTCTTTTAGTTGGTAATAACACAACAAAACACAGATGAGGAGGTGATTCAGGCAAGATTAAAAGCAAAATGGAATTCCTCCACCCCTTTATTCTGTGCGCCAGAACTTGTCATCAAGTTTTGGAAGGGAACTAAGCTGAAATTATTTTTGATCGAGGGCATATAAATGGGATAGTGTCTGGTTTGCATTAATGAAATGTGCCTGGTCATTGTCACGGTGACCATATTGTGTTACTTTCACAAGCCCCTTAATCTTTTAAATATGATTTGTATATAGTTATAAAGTAAGGAATAACACTTGGCAATACTGGAGTCTATAAATTATTCCTTAATTTTAACTTTTTAGATGATAAACTGATAGAATATTACATTTGTAAAGACTGAGGCATCACAGCACACATTCTCATTCTGTTTGACTGGGTCTTTGGTATAAAGAGAACTAGCCTTCTGAGCCTGCAGGGCCCTCTGTCCAGAGGCCTTGCCTTCAGTGCTTGCCTCTCCGTCCAACTGAAGAGATGCGAAGCAAGCGCTGCTAGTGCAGAGCTAAGAAAAAGAAGACAGGGAATGATCCTGGAGTGACTGGAGCATTTGGAGTTTTCACATGTGATATCCCTAAGGGACTAGCAAGCACGTGTTTTGAAGTTGCTATGCATTCCCTTCCCATAAAAATCATCCAAAAGACACATATGGTCCACCGAAGATGGTTAAAAAGTGAACATTTGTGTGATTCTAAGTCATTTGGGGTTTGTGTTTCTCAACAGTTGGAGTGTTTTTTTTCCACTTTCTTCTGCAGCTGGCTTGTTATTTCATGCAGCATGACAGTATGACCTGAACTTAACCCGAAACCCCAACCAATGTGCATGACATTTAACCCTCGGTTAAAATGATACATGAAAATCCTAAAGGGGACAAGATTATCAAAATTATTACTTTTTCTATGCTCAAGAGCACATTTTTAGGCACCTGAAGTGACTGCCAATTGAAAAATGGTTAAAATTTATATGTGCTCTTTCATGCTGTGTTTTCTCCATGGAAGGGGGTGGAGTGGTGTGGCACACTGCCCCTGATTTTAACGAGCAAGGTGTAAAGATATGATCAGCACGTGGAGGTTTTGCACTGTAATCCTGTAGTATTTTGACCTCTGTTGCAGTATAAACTGTCGCATTGCCGTGTCTTAGAAGGCATTGTAGCCCAGCATCTGATCTTTTGATATCAGACCCCTTTCACTTCAATACACAATTAAAAGAGGTCACCTCCAATTTTGTCATCCCTTGAGATGAAATGGCAAATTTGACAGTTTTGTAAAAATAAATAAATAAAAAATCAGAAATTGTTACGCTTTGTTGGTTACTCTCCTGCACCCCACCTGAGTTCTGCATTGCTTCTCCTCACACTACAAACTAGTTACTGTCTTCAGACCATTATTTCTCCTCATCCTTGTCCTTTCTTGCTCTTTTTTTTATAGCAGGCTTGTATTAAGGCTGTGTTTGTCACATTTTGCTGGTTAGGATCCAAAAACAGGAACAACAGGCAGCAGGAGTATTCCAACAGAAAGTCCTTTATTAAGGCGAAGGTGGTGAAACTTCAAAATGAACAGAGCAGCAAGATCCAAAAACAAGACAGGAACCAGGACAAAACAAGAATCTAAACCTGGAACAGGAGAGAACAATGGCAGGAGGACACAGTTGCAAAACATCAGGGAGACGAGGCCAAGGAAAATCACACAAAACATCTCTAGACAAAGACAGACCTTCAAAGTAAAACAGGAAGTGAAGTTAACAAGACACAGAAAAGGACAGGCAAGAACACAAGACCAGGCTCAATAACACAGACACTAAACAAAACCCAGATCCTTGCAGAAACACCAAACTAAATCCAAACCCTGAAACAAAGCCCAGATCCTAACAAAACAATAAACCAACCCAGATCCTTATAGAAATGCCAACTAAATCCAAATCTTGACAGTGGACTGTTGTGTATATGTAAAACAGTTGCAGCTGTGTTTGTTGTTCTTGCTAGATGTCACTAAACTCAGTGGCTGGTGGGCTACCAGGCTTCATGTTGCTCTATAAGATGTGCAGATATCACAATGCAACATTGCAATCATAGTCATCTTGTAGCAAACATGAGGACTAATATACAGGTATATATATGAAAAAAACAGTGTCTAATTTTAATTATGAAACAACTTTCTATGAGTAAAGTTACAATAAAGAAGCATTTACTGCAATATATTAAAACAAAAGACAGAATAATTATGATAGGCCATCAGAGACGCCAGGAGACGTAAAATAAAAGTGCACCAAACCGTAGAGTCACCCCGGCAACTATTTAACTTTAACTGTCCCTGTGACCTCGGACGAATCAGGCTATTTTAGCTTTGGGAAACTGTTATTCATGTTGATAAATATTGATTGGACAGCCCTGAGCCAGGAAAATACTGCACTATTCCCCTGTAAGACATAATTTGACATTGTTCATGTTACAAGGACTGCCATCATGTGACAGCCAAAAGAGTATTTATATTCATTTAGTTTATATTTATTGCTAAATTGATCCCTTTATATAATAAATATACACAGCTTTTTACTTTTCTATGACAGCAGTGACACAAATAATTTACTGACATGTTTAATTTGTTCAGAAAACAGGAAAGGAAAAGATAAATGTATGTTTTGAAAATGAACACTCACTGTGTTATCCATTTCATAAATGTATAGGCCTCACCTATGATATGTTATAATATTATAAATACATTGTGTTTGTTCCCAGACAGTCTTGCCTTGGAGAGGTTGCCGAGAACTTGTGAGGTGAAGTGATGCAACACGGCGCAGTGAACATTTCGACAACTCTCCTTGGCCGCTACCAATGTCATCTCTGCAGTTTTATCCAAACGTATTTACTGAACAAAGTTGATGTGAGCGGACTGGGGGCTGCGGAGGTCTGCGTTTATGTAACAAATCAACTTCCACCATGTGACTTGGATATGCCCCCCTCACCCTCAGAGAAAAGAGTGACACAAGACACCAGAGCAAAAACATGCAACTTAATTCTTGGACGACTCCTCTCGCATCCTCTCTCCCTGCTATCATTAAACCACCCTCACCAGGCTGTGGGAGGCTAACCCACAGGCAGCCTGTGAGTGGTGGCAGTCCCATCGCATTTGTTCATTTTTCTCCCAGTTTCTTAGCAGAGCCTCTCCTACCCCGAGGCTTAGTGCGTCCCGTGCCAGTTTGACTAAGGCTGGACTCCAGTGAAGCGACTGAGATGGAAAGCCTTGAGGTTGATGCCAACGACTTTCCTCAGCCAGAGCACCATGCCTTCCACAGTTGAGCAAAGCAACTTGTTTTCATCGTGATTTATGTTGCATTCAAAAAGCAATGGAAAACATTTTAGATAACATGTTTTGGTGTGTGGGGAGAAATGTGATTAAAACCTAATCATGTAAATAACCCACTATGACATGTCTTCCCATCTCATCACAAATGCATAACTTATTAAGCATTTTTTACATTTTTCAGACAGTTGCATGTTTTCCATGAAAAAGTCTGGGCTGCAGGAAAAAGCGGAGGAAGACAACATGGGTCCTCAGGACGGTCCAGCTTCTAAACACAGACCTCACAGCCCCAAGTACATTCACATCAATTACTGTAACACTCTTCTGTCTGGTTTTCCCAAAAAGACGATCAGACAGCTTCAGCTCATCCAGAACGCTGTTGCCAGAGTCCTAACAGGAACCAGGAAAACTGAGCACATTACCAGTTACCTACAGAATAGACTTTAAAGTGTTGTTGGTTTACAAACCAATTAATAATATGGGACTAGAATACATTACCAATCTACTTGCAGAATATAAACCAAATAAAGCTCTGAGATTTTTAGGGGGCAGTCAGCTGGTAAAACCTCGAGTTCAGAACAAACAGGGAATGAATTAGCTAAAAGCATTTTCAATGCATTTAGCTAATTCATTCCTTGTTTGTTCCTAACTTGACCATTTAGCTAATAGATGGAATAAACTTCCCATTAATATTAAATTTGCCCCAACTCTGGACCTGAAAGCTACTTCTATGCCCTTTTAAATTGCCCCTTGGGGATAAATATAGTGATTGAAATTGGGAACCTAGAATTGAATTTGAACTGAAGCAACTGCTCTGTTGTTTTATGGAATTGTTTTAAACACTGTTGAGGCTTTTCTTCAGGGTGTGACAAAGTGGGTGGGGCTTGTTCTGTTCACTTATCGCTTCATCTTATTCATTCCATTTTACCTTTATATTTCATTATCTTGCTTTAATTTGCCATTGCTATGTAACATTGCTTCACGTACTGTCCTGGGTTTGTTTTTGTTAGTATTATGTTACAGTTCAGATCAAAGCATTTGTATGAGTTAAAGCAAACACACAGTCGTGTTAGTTTAAACAATGTTTATTGACTTACAGGTTTAAATATCAATCAAATTTGTTCATTGACACTCATTTGTTTGTTCCTTTTGTTCTGACTCACCATGCAGGAGTAGTGTCTGGGAGGCGCCGGCCCAGCTTTTCCTGTTTCTTTATAATGTTGCTGATGTCTTCAGTTGAATCACTGGTGGAAAACACAGCAACAAAGAAAATGAGTGGAGGGTTGTTGTTTTTTTTTTTTTTTGTTTTGTAATTTTGTTTTATTAGTTTGACTTAGCTTGAAATGCTGTGTTAAGATATTTGATTTATCTTCAGCAATATGGGTAAAACATACAAGTTCATCAATTAATTTCCCTGTGCAAATTTGAATAATATATTGTGTAGGTTGATATATTATAGATGATGGTGCAGTCTGAGCCTAATTGGATGATCAGTACCTATTGTGTATATGCAGTGTGGTTTTATCAAAAATGCTGAGCTTTTGTTGGCGACTTCATACCTTCTTATACCCTTAGACCCAAAATCCTTAACACACTCATGTAAAATAACAAAATAAAAAGATTTTACAAAGCTTCAAGGTTTTAATCTTTGGCATCATATTGTCTTGATTGTCCATGTCATTGACTGAACTGAGGCAAGGCCAAGGGAGCAGGAGGCTCAGTCAGGGTCAGTCAGGGTCATTCATGCTATCAGAGATGCACTATTAAAGCTCCTCCTTCCTTATAAATGTCTTAGTGCTGTTGCCTGTCTCCATTTCAGTGAACTCTTGATAGCACAGAGAATGATGCAGCAGGGTCCCCTCTGATAAAAGCAATATAGGCCCACACCTTATCTCTGACAGTGCACAATTTAAAACATACAACAGTTTGAGCTTGAAGTGATAAGAAAAGGCTATCTGCAGAGGAAAATATTAACTTTCAAGGTCACTGATTGTCAGTTAGAGATCTGATAATGTAAGCAGGTCCTTTTTTGTTGTATTATTAAATAGTTCTGATTACACACTATAAATGGTAAAGTTATTGGATATTGTTTAAGACTTATAGTTAAAGTCCTGCATTTGTTTTTCATTAATAGTTTCATCCACTAGATGGCAGTCAGTTACTCACTTAACAGACATTGAAAACCTAATAATACCTTATAATTCTGGGAATGTTTGACTTCCTCAGAGAAACAAATGGCAACAACCACCTGAGATGATAACAGTATGGAAATTCTGAAATGGGCACTTCACCAGACTTTCAAGAAAAGGCAAAACAACACGGTCGAGGCCATGTATTGGGTGGCTTATGAGGATTTTAACCACTCTCCCCAGACAACTGTGTCTCACAATAATAGTGAAATAACATGTTTTGAATGTGAATTACAATTTAAAAAAATAATGGAAATATGTTTTACAATAATATTGTGATTAGGCATGAAAAACGTAATCATATACTGTACATAATTCACTAGATTATATCAATACTGCCTTCCTAGTGTAAAATTGTCTTATTGATTATGGGATGATTTATAAGGGTAATGTATTTATATGAAAAAAGAGCCAAAATGCAACCTAGTGGGACTAATATTTACTTTGAGTTTTACTTCTTTACAGGTGGTATAAGGTAGTGGTTTCTTTTTTGTTACTTAAAAAGTGACTTGACTTCTACCCCCATGAGGAGACTTTCTGAGGTAAAGAAAATGCAAAAGTTTCTTTCTGCTGCTTTAAGATGTACAACAACACAGGATCATTGTCATGTTTTTCATTTACGAATTCTCCATAATGCCACCACTAAGAACAGGTCACAGCTGCATGTAGGCCAGTCCGGCACGTACCCTCTTCTTCCTCAGTCACGTCTTTGTAATGAGTGAAGGTCTTAAGTCTAACCTTAAATGCAGAGGGGGAGTTGGCCTCATGAAACAAGAGGTCCAATAATATCTCAAATGAGTCGGTTTACCCAAAAGCCTCCTATTGGTGACGCTTGTGTAAAACCCTTCCCCTAAAAGGTTTCCAGAGGGGATCCTGACCACATGTCCACACAAATTCAACTTAGTCCTTTTAGACTAGACGAACTAAGACTAGTCAGACACCAACCTGGATGATGAGGGTGAGCTAGCCTTCGAAGGAATCTCATTTCTTTTATATTCATGACATCATTTCTTCAATCTGTACCCACAGGTCGTGGCTGTAAGTGAGGGGTGAAATGTGGATATCTTTGCCTTTTGGCTCAGCTCTCCCTTTACCACAACAGATGGATGCTGTACCAGCATCACAAGGATACCCAATCAGCCTGTCAATCTGCTGCTTTGCTCTATCTCAAGGCAGAAATGAATTCCTAACCTAGAGAGGACAATTTCCAACCAGAAATGCCAGAGCTTCAGACTTTGAGGTACTAATTCTCATGAATTAGTATACCAGACATGTTATTTTTAAATATCATATTAAACAGAACTCTTATACATCGCCTGTGGAGGTTTTACTTGAGGGCATCAAAAAACAAAACAAAAAAAACAACAACTTCTAAACAACCACAAACAAAATGGCAATCCCTTGCTTGCAAAGCTGCAAGGCTTTAAACTTTGACATTGTCTTGGCTTAACTATCTATGTCATGGACTGAGTTGAGGCAAGGCCAAAGGAGCATAAGGTTTAGTCAGGGTTATCTGGACTATCAGACATGTATTACAGCAGCTCCTCCTTCCTTACAGATGCCTTAATGCTGTAGCCGTTCTCCAGCTCGATGAACTCTAGACACTGATAGCACTGATGGCAATGCTGTAGGATCCCCTCTGATAAACAGCAGTATCTCTGAT
>JBAMYA010000009.1:14168809-14188294 GCA_037176975.1 Arrhamphus sclerolepis
TCCCATAACTGTGTGGTATATTAAGTTGCTTTGCTTTGGTTCCCTGAAATGTACATTATTTTTTAGTTTTAGGTAACACTGCCTTTTCTATTAACCTCTGGAAGCTCACTGGCTAATCATCTTGAGTTATTCATTGGACTTGGATCCTTTTTAAAATGCGTAAAAAACAGAAGAATTGGGGTGCTCTTTGTTCCGTGTGTGCATGTGTGTGTTAATAACTTATCTGGGGTTTATCTGCGACCCTTGCTTTATATACATGTAGTGAGATGCTTTTCATTTGTGGTTATTAGAGATGGAATGAACCAAGATACCATTGTTGAAAATGTATTTTTTTATAGTTTTTATTCATGATACACATTGTACGCTAATCAGTGAGGTATAAACTGCCTTTTTAAAATGTTTTTACTTGTTTTAAAATAGCTGTACAATTCTCCTTCTAACTCATCCATTTCTGTTTTGTAGGAGTCCTGTATTCAATGTATAAAGAATACATTGTGAAACCACAGGAAGAACAGAAAGCACTGCAAAAGAAGTAAACCAGGACTCATGTAGTAATATGTTGTATTCTTGTTTATATTGCCTCATATTAAGGTGTATAGAACACTTATATTATTGATATGTCAGAGGTTTTAGATGCACATATCCCTTCAGAAGCTCTCAGTCACTCTAAATAGGTATAACGAATCAATGACACTTCCTTCTATATAGTATACCAGAGGTTTTTCTATAAGTTGTGTGCTTAGAAGGCACTGTATTGACTGTATTAATTTCAGCTGTTTAATTGTTTGCTGGACTTTTGATGTCTGCAAACACAGCTCATTGGATCTCTGTAAGGACAGAGGGCATTACTGAAGAGATGTGAGTGAAATATTAACAAAAGAAAGAGAATGTGATATGCGTTTTATTATTGTCTATTGATTTGAGCTAAGCCTGGACCTCAAAATGTTCACCAGTGACATATAGCTTGATATTTAAATTTATTTTTTGTTATTTTCTCATCTTGTATCAGCTATACTATTTAATATATCAGTGGAAAGACTTTGCCAAATCAAAAACCGTTAAAAAGATTTGCCTTTTTTGTAAGGCTTACAGATGTTGTTTGAGTTCTCCTTATTTAAATGACTCAAGTGGTGCTTGTACCTCCCATTTCCGCATGTTTTTTTAAATTTTGTTTTGTTTTTTGTCCTTTTTCCCACATACTCAGACATCCTTCCAGAGTCCAGAAACATACATTTTATGCTGATCAGTGTTTCCAAGATGTCAATAGGAGTAATTGTGTGCAAAGTTTTTTTTTTGTTTGCTGTGTCTGGTAGTGTCTCGAGAGTGTACCCTGCTACTCAGCCAATGGTAGGTTTCATCCAACCCCCATAACCCTGAACAGTATAAAGCAGATACATTTTTTTTTAAAGGGTGGATGGATAGGTATGAGATGGCTTTTGACTTGCAATCAAAAGAGTATAAAGCCAAACAGACAAACTGAGGTACATATTAAACTGTGCTATATTTTATTAAATGTCACATAACTTACTTTGTGATATGGTTCAATAGATGAATTTGTAATTTATCCACAAAGCTGAGTTTTGATTGTTGTCTACAGGTAGAGAATGTGTTTCTAAATTTTTGTTGAAATTTTATTGTGTGTAAAATATCAAATGTCTGACATGTATTTGGATTGCCACTGTCATGTTTCTTGGTTTCATGCACAGTGCTGCTATAAAATCAAGCAACAATGTTGTCCTTAAAGGTCCCATAAATTTTAAACTTAGTTTTACCTCAATATTTAAATAAGGACAGTTTGTCATGTCAAATAGACATGCAGTGAATCTTAAATCATAGTGTCGCCTCCTTCATGTGTAAATTTGACAACTTAAATATTCAGCTGAAACACGATCCAATCTGAAAACGTGCAATGTGTTTTGCAACACTTTTACATGGACTTGTTGGACCTCCAACATTAACAAAGACCAGTCCACTTTCTGTTGGACTCTGGAGGTCTAAACCTCCTTCTGCAGCTCAGTTAACTTGTAGGATACGGAAAAGGAAAATCAGTTTGTCTTAAGGACGCAGCGTGTATTTTTCTTCACTCCAGACTGGGTCTCCAACCTTGGAAAGTTTGTAGAAGACTTTACTCAGCAGCTGACGCTAAAAGAGGGAGCCATCAGCATCACAACTGCGACCTGTGAGCTCCAGCTCAAAAACACCAACATTTTCACGTCAGACAATATGCCCACTAAAAGGGCGAAATAAAAAAAAACACTCCCCCCGTTTCTTTTGGGGATTCTCGCTCACCTTCCTGACCTTGGCTCCACTTCCACAGTGAAAGCACCAACAACAACACACCAAAACAGCTTTTTCTCCTGACAGAATCACAGAGATTTCATGTGGTCATACGAATGCATATACAATTTTTGGTAAACCAACACCCTCTATATAGTGACTTCAGAAAATAAATTTAATTTGCCAATTAATGCAGTTTATGGGACCTTTAATACATGGCAGCTAAAATGACTTCAAATAGTTCAGTTGTCCCTTTTTCTTTTTTCACCTCTTCATGGACTGTCAAGAGTTACAGTTGACACTTGTAGATTTCTATTACCTTTCAGCTGCTTTAAAATAAAACTGCCCCGTTCTCACCAATTCCTATGAGATAGTTTGAGCTTTCTTGAATTAGCAATGAATTATTCAATGCATTCATTTAAACTACACCAGTTGATCAACTGGAGTACGGAGTCTGACAATTTTAGACTGATCAACTTTCACTGGTATTCGCCAGTATTGATAGTTGATCAACTGATGTATTTATTTATGTTTTTCCTTTCATTACATGCATTATATGCACAACCATGTAAATTTTAACATACTTGGGGGGGGGGGCTTGAATGTTGATACACCAGCTTTGAAGCTGAGACATTCCATAATGCAATCAGTAAGCAAATCATAATGATGCAGTCACTGGGGATTATGTTGATTACTCTGGGTTAAAGACACAACTAAACATAAGTTCTTGACTAACAACAACAACTATAACATCTAGGATAATGCTAACACTTAAAATAGCATCACTCTTCTGAGCATGGTCAGTGTTTTAAAGCTAACAAAGGCTAAGAGATTTAAAAACTAGGTCAGTAGAGCATGGATGATTTTACAGTGTTGAGCTGTCAGAATTAGCCAAATTTGGTTGGTCAGACTTTCAAGAGTATTTGGTAAAGAAAATGGCAGTCGGTATATCTTTACAATATATTCAAGATATTGTCTTTGGTAGTGATTTTTGGAAGGTTTCTGAAGGCATTTTCCTGAAAAAGATTGCACAACTGCGTGGCTGTCCCAGTCACGTGGTATGTGTACAAACAGGAAAACACTTGTATATAAGCATGACTTTGCAAATCATTCCCTTCATGAAAACATTCATTATATACGCAATCATACTAAATAAGTACTTATAAGAAGGTTGATTGTATCATAAATACCTGATATGCACCAGAACCTTATGGAGTTTCTATTAGAACTTCTGAGCAGAAAAGAAACATTTTCAGCAACAAATTCCTTAAATGCCTAGTGGATCTTCCTTAATAGATGAAACATATACCATCTGAACTAATGCACCATAATGATATAAACTGTGTGTGGTTTGAGTGTGTGCTGATTTATTTTACTTTATTCAACACAGTTGTGTTAATCTGTGAATATTATTGCCAATTCAGCTATAGACAACCCCCTCCCCCCCAACAAAACAAAACAAAACAAAAGTTATTCTTCTTCCTAAAATGAAATATATAAATCGACAATTTGTAAATGTATTTGAACATTAGTCATTCACCAGATAAATAAGTAGCCTAAGTGAGTAAGTAAGTAATTAGCCTAAATAAGTAAGAAAAAAAAATCCCGCGAGATCATGCTTGAAGTCACTGGACGACCGTCGTCATGGCTACCGGAGCGTCGCAGAGGAAGCTTTGTAGTTTCCTCGTTTATAAACAACAACACAGTGCAGGAAAAAGTCAAAACAAGTGGTTCAAAGTCACAGAGCTGCGATAAAGGAAAGGTGAGCTTTATTTCTACAACCCTACAATTTAAGTAGTTGTTTCGCGTTATTAAATGACAAACCCCTTTAATGGTACTTTGCCCTTCCCTGACTAAAAAGAAAGATAGCAATGGGCCATTTTAGGGATGTAAATAAAAATATAAGGACTCTTAACAAAAGAGACGATTTTATGATTATTTAAAGTGGCAGCTATTTATAATTAGCGTAAACATCTCTCTGTTACTCGACTGTTTTACAGACACACGTCTGGTTATTTATTGCCTGATGATCCTTTTATAATGACAAGCATCTAGTGACTGGGCCTAAATTTAGCCTACTTTATAACACTTTTGATGTGATTGGTTTACTGACATGAATTGAATGATTGCGAGTCGTGTGGTAAATATTTATAAATTAAATGTGTTGGATATGTTTTTGTTTTGTTTTTTTCTAAAGAAAATGCTTTAAACTTTTAGGTCTATTTTCTGAAAGAAATTTTACAAAGATTTACAGTAATTAAAGCAAACACAATAGGAAATAAAGCATTAATAGCCTAACTAAATGAAAATTAGTCATAATAACACAATATTGAGGTTCGTAATCAATTTCAAATTGTTATTTTCCTTCTTTAGAAGTTCATTAATTTCCTTCCCATGCTGTACATCATAGATCATGGAACATAGAGATCAACTGAATGACTTGCATCTTCAGTTCCAAGCACTACAAAAACAGCAGGAGAGTAAAAAACTGGAAAGGAAAAAGGGGAAAGAACCAGATAATCTTGATGTCAGTGGCACTCAGGATAATTTAAATCTGTCTACGCAAAGTATTCAGATCGACAATGATGGGTAGGTGTTCTTATTATTTTCTTTTTCCTTTTGTTTTCTTATGTAGTAGATTGATACTTTATTTGTTAAATAAAATATACACAGGGAAATATTTAATGGATATACATGAACAATCTAAGATATTGTATATGGAAATCCATGTTGTGTGGTTTGGAGCTCTTTTTGAATGCCTTTCTATAGGTTGTTGCAGAATGAAAGCCAGACACATCTAGACCAGTTGAGAGAGTTAAAGGATGAAAACGGTCGGCTCTTCAAACTTCTGAGCGAGAAGGATTTTGAGATTAAACACCTGAAGAAAAAAAGGGAAGAAGAAAGTCTGGCCTTAGCAGGTATAATAGCATAATTTTTATTTAATTTGCGTGTCAGTGTTTCAGATACTTCACACTCATTTCATGAGTCATCCATTTAGGCACACCAGGCTTGGCTGGAGTTGTAGCTGCCAGCAAGATTGTTGAGTTGTCCAAGAGGAATAGAGAGCTAACAGCTGAAATTGAACGAGAGAAAATTAGATCTAAGCAAAACAGCAACAAAATCAAAGACCTTGAGAAAGAGGTAGATCATCTCATTTCTTTTGAATAAAATTTAACCATTACATTTTTTTTAAAAAGAGAAATCAACACATTCTTTGCAATTTATGGCTTTTTTTTTAGTTGCAGGCTGCATTGGCCCACTCTCAACCTGGGCAGAAGATTGAGACAAAGTCAAAGAATAAGAGCGCATATGAAGACCATGAAGTAAACAACCCTTGACAAAATCATTTGTATGTTTTGAAGTGGTTTTCCTAATCTACAAATCTAACATATGCTTTACTTCCAAAAGCAGGAAAGTCCAATGGTCAAATCTCTTCAGGAAAAATTAGCAACTGCCCAACTGAAAGTGACTGAATATCGCAACCAGGTTCAGTCCACCAAACGGGAGTTGAAAGTAGCTCAAAAGGTACTAGCCTCTTTTTTTGTACCACCTAAATGTGTCCAATAGAGGCTACCCGAGTATTTTCATCAGCTAGGTGGCATTGCATTTGGGTTTTTTTGCCAACACAACCACTTCTGGTAAAGAATACAACACAGACCACCCATTTTGCATAATTTTCTACCTTCAAACAACCGTGGTGTATTACTGCAATGTTTCAGAGTATAAATAACATAGATCCGAAGACAATAACCTACACACAAATATTAAAATGGCAGAAAGATCCCTCTGTACAGACAGAAGGTACTGATTCGGCATAAGAGGAAGGACAAAAAGGGGACAGATGTCAAACCTCACAAAAAATTCCAAGCAGTGTTTCCCTTCAACAAGCAAAAGATCAGCACTGATGGCTACACAAGTGGTGAGCCAGTCGATTACGGAAAGGCACAGATTTGTAAAGCCCTGGATATGTGTGAGGACTGCCCCATTCCACATCATAATGTAAAAAGCCTCTAATAGTGTGTCTTGTTGCATATTCATACTTTTGTTGCCAATTCTCAAAATTAAATATTACCAATGCTGAAACTTACGAATAAGAAAAATATAATAAAACAGTCCAGCCAGTTTTGATTGGCTTGTTAGTCAAAAATGCTAATATGAATACTTTGGGACGTCCAAAGAAAGCTGCTTGTCACTTATTACAGTGTATGAGGTAGGAATGGGTATACAGCAAAATAAATGCCTGGACTACAAAAGACATTTAAGGCAATTCATGATCAATGTTTTTTAAGGAAGGGGAGAAGTATCATTGATGGGGACCTTGGACTTCATAACTTTGACCTTGCATGAAATTTCTAAACATTACAGTAAAGAAAAAAAAAGTTAGATATGACATGCCCCGTTTTATCTTTCATTAACATTGTTAGGACATAGTTGTTTGTTTTGTTTTCCTTTTTTGTTTTATTAGTAACTCTCTTGATTCCAAATTATGAACAACTGCAGGTACTGATCCGAGAGTTGGGAGAGGAAGTAAACCTTAAACAATTAATAAGCTGCCCAGGGAGTATCAGATTTCGATCAGAGCAGATACTGGCTCTTCAGACAAGGGTAAGCTAAAAGTGAGACAATAACATATTGTGCTTCTCAAATTAAAGTCTTCGTATCTAACTAAAGCATTTCAAGAAGTTTCAGAAATTATATAAATAAAACACATGAATCTTGCCTTTGTACAACAGGTGCGGGACCTTGAGCAGCAACTCAACCAGGCAACCCAGCAAAGACAGCCAAGTGTCCATAGCATAGATGAAGAGAGTCTGGGAATTGGTGTCCTTCAGAAGACCCCTCCTCAAAGCAGGAATCTCAGCTACATCCGCACTATCGAGAAAGAGAAGAGGGAAGCATTTGAGGTCTGTAAGCAATGATTGTTAATAAATTGGAACAATAATTAATTTATTTTCTAAACACTTCCTTTCTTTACACCACTCTACAGAGGATATCTGCAGACTATGAGGCCCTCTTGAAGGAACACGAGGAAATTAAGAAAAAGCTGGAAGCTTGTAAAGCAAGGAGCAAATCTCAGTCCAGTGAAATCAAAACCCTCAAGGTTCAGATCTCGACTTTGCTGGAGAAGAGTAAACATGATGATGATCTTGTGGATGCCCTTTTGGTAAGACATTAGAAGAAAGACAAACAGCTAGTTCCATTCATATTCTTTTGTTATGTGCTTACTTCAATATTACTGACAACTTTTTTTCTTTGTTATATACACACTTTAACATCTGACAGGTGTTCATGAGTCTGAATACTCATGATATTGAGTATACTCACGACTACCATTTAAAAAGATGAAAAGCAGAAACATGATATTCACTATTCATGATTGAAACTTGACTGATTGTATACCGTGATTATAGCTTGTCTGAAACATTTTCCCTGTGAATAGTTTACTAACCTCACAATTAAATTATAGTTACAGACCTAATTTCTTTTCAACCGAAAGGGTGAACTTGGATCCATAGTTTCCAATAACCTTTCTTTCCTACTTCTGGTAGAAGCAGCAAGGCCAGATGCAAACTGTCCTGAAACGTTTCAGCCAACAGCAGAATGCACAAATGAAGGAACCACAACAGATCGGGAGAAAACAACAGAGAAATGACCCCGTAGAGCACAACACTCTTGTTGAAAGGCTGATGCAGATGGTTGCTGAGAAAGACGCTCAGATTAAAGAACTGCAAGAAGTCCAGCAACCCCTCAACAAGGTTAAGTAAAATAAGTTTTTGAATTTTTGCTCTGAATCAGTCTCGCACTTATTGTTATTAAGAATCTAAAATCTGCTATATTGGATGTGTATTTGCAGCAGCTAAAAAAAGGAAGTGTGGACACACAATCAAGTGTCAAACTAAACAACTGCAGTTCAGGAACATGTCCAGAAGATGGAGACATTACCAAGACAATGACTTCTCCTGCCATGTGAGCTGATGGTTCTTGTGTTAAAAATTCACTGGTATCTGTTTATCGTCAGTTTTCTTTATTTATTCATTTATTTTGTCATAATTAACAACTAACAGTGATTAACATTTGTATTGTAGAAACCATATGAAAAAAATACTGACTTCTTGTCTGAGAAAAAAGAAAAAAAAGGGTGAATCATTCACTCTGAAATTTAAGGGACTTTCTTTACTCGAGTTTTTGATTTTATATATTTATTAGTGCTTTCAGTTAGGATTTTTTGTTCTCTGGCAATGTGTCATTTCTTATTTTTCCAGTGCAATGTCTAAATTTGGCCATAAACTGGTGGTACCCAGTGTGGGCATTGGTGCCGAATTCAAGTAAGTGGTCAGTGTGGTTCTCTGTTTATACAGCTCTTGTATCATTTTGAACATAAAGGCAAAACATTATGTGCTGTGTTGTATATTTTGGTTTAGGAATCCAAGTTCTGCAATCTGTCCACAATGTTCTGCTGATGTGAGTGGACTTATAACCCAGAGTAATGAATTTAAAATCTTCACTGTAGAGAGGGAAAGACTCCTTGAGCTGGTCAAGGTCCTACAGAGAAAGTAATGTATAAGTTTTTTTTGTTTTGTTTTTTTCTCAAAATGTTTTCTTCTTGCTGTGGCCTTTCAGTTTCTTGCTTTGAAATTTCAACTCTTCTATTTTTACTCTATATAGATACCCGTAGCGAATTTTTTATTATAATTCAGTGCAAGTTTCCATTATGAAGACTAATACTATGCTAATAACACAGAGTGATAAAATGTCAGTAATGTTGACTATTACCTCTTCCCAGAGGTTACAGTACTTGCATGGACAGTTTGCTGGCAGACATGTGGTGACCTTTTGAAGCCTTATTCTTCATTATTTCTGCTGGCAGTCTTGATATTTTTGTGCATGACAACAATCACAATGACCTTTTCTGTTGTGCTAAATTACCAGAATCTTCAATTATTTGGTGTATATTCACTTCAAGGCATGAACACTTTATTTTGTCAAAGTTATGACTGAGTAGTACACATAAACCATAATATGAGCATTATGGGTTGGAGCTACTTACTACTTACGCAACTGCTTTTTAAGTACACATAGACATATGCACACACATACACATAGTTACACACACACCCATATAGGTGTGTACGTGTGCTTGTGCGTGTGTTTGTGTATCCTGACAAACATCATTTTAGCTCTCATATTTTGAACCAACTACCAACACCCTCATCTGTTAAATCTTCCAGAGAGAAGGAGATGAAGCAGATATGTTTGGAGACACAGCAGAAGTACCATGAGGAGCGGAGAAAGTCGGTGATCCTGGAGCAGCAGCTGGAGAGGACAAAAATAGATTCAAAGTAAAGACTGCACATGTAGCATGGTTAGGACCGATAAGCCAAGGCTCAGTGACAGCTTGTTGCGACAGTGTCAAGAAGTTTTCATTTTTATTACAGCTTTTCTAATGCTTCAACAGTGCTTCATCAGTTACATCCTCATCTGTCTCCCTTGTGGCTGTGACAACTCTGCCCCTCAGTAATAGAGTGGCAGTAGTCTTGGAGTAACACAAAGTTTTCATGGACCATGGAAGACATTGTTGACGTTTGTAAACACGTTTTTACAACTTTGAGAACACTGTAGGTGCCCTTAGCTGTTTCTGAAACTAAAAATATTTTTTTGCCAACTATAAAAATTTAACCAGGCAACAGAAATAATTTTGTGTGACAACAGTCAGACAGCTTGTGGACTGTACTCGTTTCTGACCATCATATTTGTGCTGCACAGAGTTGTTTATGTTGCTCTTGTATGTTGTCTCTTGGCTGGTCATTCAGCTGAAGGAAACAGCAGCATCCAGGGCATCCCTAAAGAGCACTCTCCAATACGACCTGCAGCTTTATAGTGACATGATGAGACAAGTAAAGCATGTTATCCTGGAGGCTCTGTGACAGCGCCGACAAGACACTAACCAGGGGAACCGGCTGGTCCCTGCTCAACCTCACTTCCAGCTCAGTCCTACCTTCTCCTGTCACTTGAGACAAACAGTAGCCTGCAGGAAAGAAGTTTTTCCTCTTCAGCCACACAAATATCATATGGTTAGGTTATATTACTTTTTATCCAGTGTGTAATGGTTGGTAATGGTAGCTACAGGAGGCCTTGTAACCTCATTTTAAAGAAGTACCTTGACTTGAAAAGCTTTCATCTTAACCCTAATGGCACTACTTCTACTGATTAAAGAAATACTTGATGTTGAGAGGATGTCTGATGTCTCCCAGTGATTTCATATGTTGTCTGCTTGTTTTTGTTTTCATGAATATCAAATATCTGTTTATCTAGTTAATTTGTCTTCTGCTGATAGCCTCAGATAAAAACATTTTTTTAATCAAAAGAAGTTTCCAATTTAACAAATGTGTTTACAACAAAAAGGAACCACATCATCATTAAATGATTTGAATATATTGCTTACCTGAACGGTTATGAATTTTCTGTTTAGTTTGTAGTTTATTTTTATTTTTTGGCTCCAGTTGGTTTGACATACATGTCTAACAGGTCTATCTAAATAGCAGTAACCCCACTCAGGTTCCCAAAAGTTTTAATATTCCTGTTAAATATTAGCACTAATCATTTCTGACTTTAAACCATCTATGTGGGAATAGCGGTTGAAATGAATGTGAACTCAAGCTGCACAAACTCTCTCTGTAGTCCTCTTTAGTTTCCCCAGGGCATGTCACACATGTAGACTATATGATCTTTGACTCTTAATCCAGACGTTGTCTGGATACGGTTGATGGGAGTGGCCCCTACATTCAAGCTAACTTTCATACTAACATCCGAGTCATTTTTTTTCCAATGTAGCCAAAAGGGTTTCAGCAGAACCTCCCCCTTCTCCTCCCCCCTTCCCCACATCACGCTTAATTTAAAACCATGGCTGACTTAGTGTGCTGATTCAAATACCGCACTATGTCTTCCAGGACCCTGTGGGAGATTGGCAGGTCCCCTTTGGACCAAGCAAGAAACTGCCACAAGACAAAAATATCAGTTTGGCCATGATGAAGAAAGCCCTTATGCTCAGAGTTACAAAAAAAAGCTTGTGTTGAATACCTCCTGGACAGAAAGTAAGGCAGCCTTTTATGTGACAGATTGAGATGTTATGTCACTTGAAGAGCAGATGTGATATCATAAGCCTTATGACTCTAAGCCCTGCAGGATTGTCAGATATATAACAAATGTAGCAATATGCATAAGAAAGGATGTTGATGCTAGTACTACCCATGGTCCAAAAATGCATCTAAATTGGGAAAGAAAAATTCAGACTTTTTAAAAATATAAATCTGCCAAAACGTGACTGCAGATCAGCATTTTAAACATATGTGCGTATCTAAATATAATCATTGTATCCTAAAGTCATGGTGGTTGATAGGATCAAGGCCAGTATTACCAACGTTTCAAAAAGGATTTAAAATAAAGCCTACTATTGTCCAGTACTCATGTTCCTCTCTAATTTCAGTTCCAACTAATTTAGCAGCTTAATATGACTACCTTTGTTGACTTCAGCTATTTAAGAGTGTCATCACCTGCAAATAAATTACATTTCACCAAACAATTTTATTATTGTTTAATGTGGCTGTATTACGCAGAAAGGTGTAGATTTATTCCGAAATGCCCAATAACCCACCAAACCAAACACAAACTTATGTAAACACAGCATACGTAAACAGCCTCAGCTATTTGTCATTCCAGGTTTGAATGACTCCTTTCTCCATCGTTCTCCTCAGAGGTATTCCCACGTTCTGGACCAATGCTTCCTGCAGACCATTGACTGCATCCAGAAACTAAAGTAAACAGAGGAGCTGTGAACGCAGAGGTTAAAGTTAGCCATCAGTACATGAGGGATCTGTGAACTTTACTCAGGCCAGAAAACGGTTTGTGCCTCTATGAGTCTATTCATTACCCAGTGCCTCTCATTTACATGTAATGGAAAGAAAATAAACAGTAGAGTCCTAATGTGCTCATTTACAGTAAGTAGAAATAAAGTAATGAGTTGTTATCTTAGATACTGGAGGAGCAATGATAAGCACTTTTCATGGGTTGTGCTGACCAGAATCTACAGGATGAGTTCTTCTATTGCTGACATCAGAATTGAGAGAAGCCCCGCTTGTATCCAAAATCAAACGTGAAGGTGGTCATTGCAATCAACCACAGCTCACAGGTAATCATATGTGTTTATTATATAAGCTCTTGTAACTGTATGAGGATTGTTTCTCTTGCTATTTCAAGGTACAGTTTTAACTGAATTTTGGTCATAAACTGGTTCTACCCAGTGTGGACAGTGGTGCAGAATTAAAGCAAGTGGTCATTTTGAGTCTCTATTTATACAATTCTTGTATCATTGTGAATTTAAAGATCAAACATAATGTGCAGGTTTGGTTTGGGGGTCTCAGTTCTTCCGTCTCCATCAGCCTTTCGACAGCTATAACGGATCATCTGCAAACTTCAGCTGAGCTCACAGTTTGCTGATGACCACACTCTGGTATTGTGGATCGATGTGGTGTGCTTTTTATTGGTTTTATTTATTTCAGCGACCTTGAATACCATCTCTAAATGTGGTTATGTGGCTGGTCAGCATCTGTGGTTGTATACAAACTACTCTGAATGACTGCCTTTGGCAGTGACTTGCAATTATATGTTCTTTGTATATTTAACAGATTCAGAGAATCCAGCAATATCTCTTTTTGAAGGAGCAGTACCGAAAATGAATACTGAATGGCCATGCTCTGGCAGGCGAAGAGAAACAAAGATTTTCATGAGATGATAACTATGCTCATTACTGTAAGTCATTGATAATTGTGTGCTGAAGACGGATCAAAATGTGGGAGTTAGGAAGAAGCCACATGAGTTCTTAACCTTTTTTTTTTTTAATCAAACCAAAAGCATTGGTCGTGCAAAGGATCTCAACACTTAACACTCAACACTCCAAACAGGAAGAAAACTGGCAAGGACGCTGACCAGGAAACCAGTATGGCGAAACAGAAGTATGGCAAACAGGAGTGCAACTGGATATTTCTACAGAGAACCACCACACATAGTCTAGCAATCAAAGGAGGAGAAACAGGCAATGTAAAACCCAAGATAAACATCCCAAGGCTATACCATAAGTATAATTTAATCCTGGCATTTATTCTACTAACACAGATGTGCAATAAACTTCAACACTTAGAAAAGTGATATTTTCATCAACCACAAAGTATTTGACGTCCTGATATGTTTTTCTTTTCTTTTTTTGTTTCCTGTTTGAGGAGGGAGGGATGACATAAGAAAATGCTGATTCAAATAGATACTTCATCATACTTATACTGGTTATTACATTAAACCGATAAATGTGAACCCACAAATCAAAATTTGTATCTTTTTTTCTGGTAATCATGAACTCTGCATCCTCCTGGCTTAAGAGAAGACGAACCACTTGGCTTGTTATCAAGTACCAATTAAAAACGCAGCATGTTCGATGATATTGAGCACATGGGAAACTTGCACATCTGATGAGTCCTGAAACATAAAGCAGGCAATTATTTTCACAGCAATGTAGTGCTTATTTCAGCAACACAATGTAGCCATGAGTACAACAGTATAGCTCTGTAATTGAAGAATCTGGACTCTTAACCCACCTGTTTGCAGTTTAGACCTTTTTGTAATTCAAAATATTTTGAAAATAATAAAAAAGAGGCCATGAACTGTTCAATGATCAAAGTTTGATGCATACAAAACCACAGAAAATGGTCTCCTCAGTTCCCAAATGCTTTTAAAATAGGCAGGGATGCATATTAGTGTATTCCTGACACTTTTGATTTTCAAATCAATTAATTAAGATTAAATAAACATTTAAAAAGACCATACCCCCATTTTTCCTGGAAACAAGAATGAATAGTGTTATGTACGCTTACAAATGGCATGTCAGCTCAGTCAGTCTATGTCATATATTTCATATGACATTATTATCCCCAGTTGTCAGGTGGTTATTTGATTGATTGATTTGAATGTGATATTCACTTTATACACACAGAAATAAGAATGTAATATCTTAAATTGCAAGTATAAGAATGGTCATCATTGTAGAGAATGTCAGCTGCAGTTTTGCTTCAAAGATATGCAGAGCAACAGAGCATGTAAGGCCATAAACTGTAAACAGAAAAAAATAAACTGACTGTGGAAACAGCTTAAAAAAACATCCTGTTGTCTTTACCAATTGCAGCTCATGACAATGTGTGTTTTGCCAGTGAAGGCTGTCTCCTTCCCTGAGTTCTTCTGATTACCTGACTTTCACTCTAGACACATGACTCCTTGTTTCATCCGCTCAACAGTTTTCTCACTCCAGATTAAATTGCTTGACACTGTCTGTCAAATAATCAATTTCAGCTGGAAAACCTCCAGTGGATTTCTGATGATGAAAAAAAAAAAAAAAATCCCTTTTTGTTTTTTTTTACACCGCCCAAGTCTAACATTATGACCACTGACGGGCAACATGAGTAAACAGTGCTCATCTTTTTTCAGTGTTCTGCTGGGAAAACCTGCATTCTGGCATTCACATTAATCCTATTTTGGCACTTGCAGAGCAATTACACCCTCAGCATGGTAACATCTTTCTCCTACAAGAACTGACTCTTAAGCAGGTCAGGGCTCTCAGAGAAGAAAGATATACTAACATGCTATTTGTCCTTCTAAATAGGATACATGCATATATGACATTATATATGTATAATGTCATATTTGTGTATATATACACTTATTTATTTATTTATTTATTGACATGTGTGTATCTAGACACATTCAGTTGGGAATCTGTTGATTACACTGCAAGGCAGGACAAGCAGTACCTTAGGGGCATGTCCCTTCACAAACAAAGTTGTTTAACAAGTCCCTTAGCTGACTCTGACGCAATAACATTGACATTTTGGTCACTGATATGATCTTGGCCAGTAAGATCAACAGCTTTCTGGAGATCTATGCATAAGCACCAGTGATAACAGGCTGCTGATTTTTCAAGTTTTACCTTTATCTGATTGTTTGCAGGGAGAGCCACAGAAATAATTGGGAGAGACAAAAGGAAATGGCATGCTTGCTGAAACACCACAATACCCCAGGAGACTGCTTTGCTCTTTGAAATACTCTGTGTATATTTTATGAATATAAATGGATGAATATTTGATTTTGACACACACGGTTGCATCTGCTGATTAGTACCTACATTAATGGGTGTGCAATGTGTCTCTGCAAGTGCATATTGTGTAGTGTGAAGTAGCATACCATGAAAAGGTGAACTACATTCAAAGATTATTACAGCTGAATAAAGAATTTAATAATTCAAAGACTACCAGTCAGTGAATTATGCTCAAGTAGTTGATACCCAAGTATTTCTTATGGACCAGATTTCTAACACAAAGCTGTAATTTTTTTTTTTCTTAAAAAAAAAGATCCAATATACAGGTCTTGGAGTAAATATAGGCTATGCTATGGAGCACAGTATAGTGGCATTCACAAATGTATGGTCCCAGCACAAAAATATTTTGCAAGTTTAAGATTTATGTATGTCAATTACTTAAATTACATCCATGTATGTAATTTCCATTACATAGAGTTAACATACACAGGCTAATAAACTTAATGCAGTGCATATTTGTCAGTTAAATGTAAACGAAACAATTATGAATAAGATTTATGTAACGGTATCAATAAACCCAATCTGTTTTAAATACATAATAGGAGATTTATGTATTTATCCTAAGCAAATCGGTAATAATTTACAATAATGGTCACAAAAAGGTGCTTAATTACCGCTCAATTATCAGGAAACAAAGAAGTCACTGCTATTAAATTTATGTTTAGTTACCCTTTTTGTTTTGATGGCTTTACCCATAAGTATAATATATATAATAAAGTTCTATCTATCTATCCATCCATCCATCTATCCATCCATCCATCTCTCCATCTGTTCAAACAATCCATCCATCCATCCATCTATCCATCCATCCATCTATCCATCCGTTCAAACAATCCATCCATCCATCCATCCATCTATTCATCCATCCATCTATCCATCCGTTCAAACAATCCATCCATCCATCCATCCATCTATCCATCTTTCATTTGAATCAGATGTGCTGAAGCAGGAAAACATCTAATACATGCAGGAAGTGATCTTTGAGGACTGGAGTTTGGACACCCCTGCTCTAAACCATCGAGGTTTCACCACCGTCTTCTACACCTTTCCTTTCATTCTCTTGTCACACCTGACACTTTTCTCCACCCATTCCAAGCTGCTCCTCCCTAACCCTTCTCTGGATTGATGACCCCAGTATTTCAAATCCTCCACCTGCGTCATCTCTGATTCGTGTAGCCTCACCGTTCTTCTTGGGTTCCTCTCATTCACACTCATGTATTCTGTCTTCCTGCAGCTAAACTTCAGTCCCCTGCTTTCCAGGACATACCTCCACCTCTCCAGATGTTCCTCCACCTTCTCTCTACAGGTCACAATGATCCAACATTCACACATCCCAGTTTGCTGCTCCACCTCTACCTCCTGCTTTACCTCCTGCTCTACCTCCTGCTCATGCTCCACCTCCTGCTCATGCTCCACCTCCTGCTCCACCTCCACCTCCTGCTCATGCTCCACCTCCTGCTCATGCTCCACCTCCTGCTCCACCTCCACCTCCTGCTCTACCTCCTGCTCCTGCTCCACCTCCTGCTCTACCTCCTGCTCCTGCTCCACCTCCTGCTCTACCTCCTGCTCCTGCTATACCTCCTGCTCCACCTCCTGCTCCTGCTCCACCTCCTGCTCCACCTCCTGCTCCACCTCCTGCTCCTGCTCCACCTCCTGCTCCTGCTATACCTCCTGCTCCACCTCCTGCTCCTGCTCCACCTCCTGCTCCTCTTCTTGTTTTATATTCAGGTCAGACCCGCCAGCGGTAGGAGGTCAGCTCTTATTTCATAGTTAATGGCTTTTATTATGTAATGAGGTAAACTTGAATGAACTGAGGACTCACCCTGCTCTTCTTCATCTTCACTCTCTCTTCCTTTTAGTTTCTTCAGCACATCTTCATCGATTTCATCCACACTCTCCTCGTTGTCCTCTTCAGAACAGTTTCCAGAGTCTCCTGGTCTCCCAGCCTCCTCCTCCTCCTCACTGATCTCCAGATCGTCCTCACTGTCAGCGAAGGCTGGCACCTCCACAACAGCTTCTTTCTGCTCAAGCTTCTGCTTCTTTGCTGGTATGCCGCCTGTTGTCTTCTTTTCAGATTCAGCTCGCGTCTTTCTTATGAATCTATACAAATCATCATCTTCACCCTCTTCGTGTTCAGCCAAGTCACTTTCCTCCTCCTCCCCCTCCTCCTCGTCATCATCATCGTCGTCATCATCATCACCACTATCGTCTTCCTCCTTTCCTTCAGTGAAGATCACCTTTCTTCTCTCTCTGTTGGTGTTGGGATCAAAAATCTGTTTCTCCTCCAGCTCCTCGTGCTCTCTAAAACACAGAACCAGAAAAGTTCAGGAGTTCAGGTTTGCTGGAATAAAATATATGAAGGTGCTGTTTACAAGTATGAGGACACATTTCTGATTTTAATCACATTTTTGGCAGAAAGATCAATATAATGGTGTTTCCAGTGAAAACAACGGATTACTGAGGCAGAAGGAAAAACCTCGCTACTGTGGAAGAACCTAAATGTTGGAACTGGCTGCATTACAGTTACAGTAGCTTGCAAAGGTATTCAGCCCCCTCTTCTCTGAGTGCATCCAGTTGCCTTCAGAAGTTGCCTGATGATTGCTGACTGATTGAATGTTGACCTAATGAATAAACTCCACCTGTGTGTAATTTAATCTCAGTACAAATACAGCTGTTCTGTGACAGCCTCTGTGGTTTCATAAGAGAATACTGGGGAGCAAACAGCATCATGAAGTGCAGGGAACACACCAGACAGGTCAGGGATGAAGTTGTGGAGAAATTTAAAGCAGGGTTAGGCTATAAAAAGATTTCCCAAGCTTTGAACATCTCACGGACCACTGTTCAGTCCATCATCCGCAAATGGAAAGAGTATGGCACAACTGCAAGCCTACCAAGACATGGTCGTCCACCTAAACTGACAGGCCGAACAAGGAGAGCACTGATCAGAGATGTAGCCAAGAGGCCCATGGTGACTCTGGATGAACTGCAGAGATCTACAGCTCAGCTGGGGGAATCTGTCCACAGGACAACTATCAGTCGTGCACTGCACAAATCTGGACTTTATGGAAGGTTGGCAAGAGGAAAGCCATTGTTAAAAGAAAACCACAAGAAGTCCCGTTTGCAGTTTGCCAGAAGCCATGTGAGTGACCCAGCAAGCGTGTGGCAGAAGGTGCTCTGGTCAGATGAGACCAAAACTGAACTTTTTGGTCTAAATGCAAAACGCTATGTGTGACGGAAACCTATCACTGCACATCACTCTGAACCATACCCACTATAAAACATGGTGGTGGCAGCATCATGCTCTGGGGCTGCTTCTCTTCAGCAGGGACAGGGAAGCTGGTCAGGGTTGAAGGGAAGATGGATGGAGCCAAATACAGGGCAATATTGGAGGGAAACCTGCTGGAGTCTGCAAAACACTTGAGACTGGGGCAGAGATTCACCTTCCAACAGGACAACGACCCTAAACATAAAGCCAAAGCTACAATGGAATGGTTTAAAATGAAACATATTCATGTGTTGGAATGGCCCAGTCGAGAATCCAACCGAGAATCTGTGGAAAGATCTGAAAACTGCCGTTCACAAACGCTCTCCATCCAATCTGACTCAGCTTGAATTTTTTTGCAAGAAAGAATGGGCAAAGATTTCAGTCTCTACATGTGCAAAGCTGGTAGAGACAAACCCCAAAAGACTTGCAGCTGTAACTGCAGCAAAAGGGGATCCACAAAGTATTGACTCAGGGGAGCTGAATACTTTTGCACACTGCATTTTCAGTTTTTTACTTGTAAAAGGAAATTGAACTCATGTATAATTTTCTACTTCACAGTTGTATGCCACTGTGTGCTGGCCTTTCACATAACATAACATAACATAACATATCCAGTAAAATATATTTATGTTTGCGGTCACAATGTGAGAAAATGTAGTTTAAGTTTACAAGCTTCGGCCCACTACTTTCTACCACAGCTCAACATCTGGATGGATTTTATTCATTTCATTCATTGTGAACTTCCCACTGG
>JBAMYA010000009.1:14188394-14208100 GCA_037176975.1 Arrhamphus sclerolepis
ATATTTCTCTTCTTTCACCTCTTCTTTGCTCTGTTTTTTCACTTTTATCAAAGCCATTTTGCATCGTGATTTTTTTCTACTTAAGGGCAGTGACAAGTGTGAACAGATACCGACTTGGATTAAGAGCTGCTGTGCACTGAACAGTTAAGAACACTGCATGATAAATGACTCAAATAAGATTTACATTTGAGGAGGAGCAAAAACAATGTGATTGAGCCTCTGTTCCGAGAGCATCCGCGGTGCTAACATTAGTAGGGTCACAGAGAAGCTGATTCAATAAGCACTGGAGTGAATGCTCATCTGTTGAACTATATAATCAACTAACCGTGTGGATGAGCGCGTGGTTGAGAGCAAGATACACTGACTGCAGCCATAATGGAATAGTAAAGATGAACACATATTTATAGACTGAGTTCAACAACAAATTTAAAAGAAAACTGCACTCTACTGTTCGTTTCTGGATTACCTTGTTTAAGGCAACATAATTCATAAGCAGGTGCCGAAATCGTTCTTTTCTCTCTGATTGTTTCCAACACCTAGTGTGCTGATATTAAATAACTAACAGATTTTGACAATTGAACATCTCCAGAGAGTAGTATTTTCTTCAAAAAAATAAAATAAAATAAAGCTGCAAATATCTTAAGTCAAATTAAAGTGAAATTCTTAGTCAAAAGTTAGACTTTGAATATTCATGAATATTCTTCTGAATATAATTTGTAATAAAACACACACTACAGGCCATCAGTCAGTCAGAGTAATATGCAAGTTGAATAAATAAATAGATTTAAAAAGAAAAAAAACAATCACAGTAAAAGGATGACCCAGTTCCCAAAAAGGATAAAGTTAAAGATGACACAATTCTTTAATATTTAAAGCACATTCAGATCCTTTATACTTTCAGAATAACAGATGAGGGAGAGGGCCAGAAGCAAATGTTTTGAAATGTTCAAGTTTTGCAAAACCTCTTTGAGCAAGTATCACTGCTTGTAAATGCTTTTTGTAGGCAGCCAGGGGGCAG
Organism: Arrhamphus sclerolepis; assembly: GCA_037176975.1. Classification (NCBI taxonomy): domain Eukaryota; kingdom Metazoa; phylum Chordata; class Actinopteri; order Beloniformes; family Hemiramphidae; genus Arrhamphus; species Arrhamphus sclerolepis. The sequence goes on from JBAMYA010000009.1 coordinate 14,189,413, forward strand.
ATTTGCTACCACTGGGCGAATTAGACTGCGGTTGTGATTTGCAAACGGTGGCGATGAGAGCGTTCAGTTCTTTGGACAAGTCTTTAATTACTACTGCACTGAGCTACAACAAAGGTGCAAATAGCTCAGCCCAGTAATGAGCATAGCAGTCTATCAAGAGCAGGGCAAGTTAGCAAAAAGATGCAAAAAAAAGAGAGTGTACAATCAGGAATAACATTTAGTCAATTAACCAATAATAAGGGCACATTTTATTTCCTCTAATAGCACAGGTCACATAAGTATGAACCTGATTATCTGTTTAAAAAACAAACAAACAAAAAAACTCATAAGTTTAAATACATTCAGATATGTTATGTTCTTTTATTTTGTGGTTCAGGATGAACACAACACTGTTCTGAATCTGAATATAAACCTGCAGTTAAATGATAAATCTTTGTTAGTTGAAGAAGTTACATTCCTCTGTACTCAGAGGACACCAGCAGAAAAAAAATAAAAATAAAATGTGTATAGTGGTATCCAAACTGAATTTAAGAAGTGCCCATTAAATTAAAACAAATCAAACTAGAAAGAAAAAGAAAAAAAAAAAGAATGAACGAAAACTTTCAAAGGTACAGGTGTTTGGTGCTGCAGGTACATGAGTCCTTTTGGTTAGCTTTTTCAAATTATCTTAGATTTTCTCCAGTCATCTAAGAATAATATGTCTCAAATTATTTATTTGAAAGCTTATATGAATGAAGAATGTCTTTCCTCACATATTATTATTATTATTATACATATTATTGTGTTCCTCTGTCATATCCAAGAGCAAAACTTAAGACAAACTACTAGTTAATTGACTGCAAATTGTGAGTGTGAGGCTTAGTAAATCACTTTGGAAGATTTATTTAAACATGTCCCATCCTTTTCCAACTTTCCCTCTGGAAAGGGAAACTCCCTGAAAGCATCAGGGCCAGGTGTACAGACTGTGGTCATATTCAAGAGCTAAGTTACAACCGAGCATAGATAGTAAATGTCAAAAGTAATTATGTGAGTTTTTCCAGGTGCAACAGGATAGTAAATCTGCCCTTAAGAGTCTTTCAAGTGTTTTGGGGAAATTTCTGCCCATCTCTGTTGCAAAGTGCTTCTAGTTCTATGAGAGTATGGGGCCATGTTGTGTGGCCTTGCACTTAGTTCCTATCAATAGTCATTTCTTAATCATGTTACAACCTGAGGAACACACTTAGCTGGAAACCTTTTGCATTTATCTTCTCTCGAGCCCTCTCATGATTAGTGTGCATCAATTATTTGGCTTTTCAAAGTCCTAGACAGCTGCTTAGAGGAGCTCTTGGCTGGTGATTGTTAAGATAGAGTCTCAGTATCCATAAAGCTCGGGAATTTATATCTCTTGGCCTTTTCAAATGATGGTTCTGAACAAGCCATGGCACTAACAAGCTTAACAAGCTGAGACTTGTGTGAAATTATTTTTAAGAACATTTTTGCAAGATGTCTCTTTCTTTCTGTAAAACAAAAAGAAATAAATTGGATACTATTATTGAAATGCTCATCTTTGATTTTCATATTTCAAAGCTCAGTTACTCTTCTGTTCACTTACTGAGAGTGAAAACAAATTTAATTCGAGGTGTCCAACGTAAATCTTACAAATGAAATCAAGAAATGCCCAAATAGTTATCCACATAATAATATCCACATGATAATAATATAATAATTCCCATATGGTTGTGAATGTGTGTAAAAATATGTTTCGTACTATAATCATAAAACAAACCTACCTTAGTATTTTTTTTTACGCATCCTAGTTGATGTACCATTGAGATATCCAACATGCTAAAATAATACTGTCTGTGCCTTTTTTAAACTGAATCGGCCAAGCTGGGAGATGTAACTAGGACAAAATAGTTGAGTAAGAAAAATAATGAGCTTTTTCACTTTTAGAGCCAATATCTTTTACAAATAGTCAGGGGAGGGAATAAGCCACAAAGCTTTAGTTGCTGTTACTCTCCCTCTCTATCTCTCTCTCCATCTTCCTCAAAAGCACTGAATAAAATATACAGGAACTGGAAATGCAGACAGAGCTGTGAAACAGTGCCACTAATTTGACTCCTTCGCTTAACAACCATCACCTCTCTCCAGATCTGCAGCTTCCAAAGTACAAAGTGCATAAGTTCAAGTAGCTGAATATTAAGAAGTTCTTGGGGTAACACCTATCATTCCCTACCCCCCCGCACCCCACCCCCGCACCCCTTTCATGTCTGAATAGGTTGTAAGAGATGGCTTGAGTTTCTAGCATTCTAATTGATGAGTGAAGAATTCGTAGTGAGTTAGTTTCTGAGTACTTTTCCAAGTGAACAGATGCAGGGTTGTGCAAGACAGGTTCTTTCTGGAGGAACATTACTTTTACTATAAATTACATCAGACAGTGCTGCAATTGTCTAAGCACATATGAATTATAATTCCACCCTCGTTTATCCTTCAGAAAAGCAAAGCTGTAATCTCATGTGGTGATGCAGAAGCTGTAAATGTTTTCTGAAAATCAGATTGATATTTAGAGAAAGAAGAAAACAAACATTCAGCTGTGAGCTCTGCAGTGAAAGAAAAACATACATGAGGAAAAGCATGGAAGACAGTTTCAGAATTTGATAACACCATCTAAAATTATTGTGGTTGCTGCCTGTTTTCAGACAACTTGTCAGATGTTGTCAACAAAAACAACAATATATGATAGAATAATTTCAAGGTTACCCTGACCCTTCAGGAAATCGTTTACATTCTGCTGTAGTAGTAAACTGTATTTGTAAGTAATACCATTAGCTCTTTCATAATGGTATTCGAAAAAAAGAAAATCTTATGGCCAGTAGGGGGCACTAAATGTAGCAAATTCAGGTTTTTGCTCATGTCTTGGGAGCTAAAGGTGATACAAAAATGCTTCTTAACTTCCTGTGATTTTATATATTTTTGTTCTATTAAATGACTTTATAAGCACATTTTTATGTCTTCAATGTTTCTTACATTTACAGTTTCATTAAAAAAAAAAAAAAAAGGTGAAAGAAAAAAAGAATCATGCGAGGGACTTCCTCCAGTTGACATGAATTTTGCTGTGCACCATCTCCAGACTAATGACCTTTTCTCAAAAGCTGACAAATTTGCTGAGGTCATGTACCTGTCTTGCTTTGGCTCAAAGGTTCCTCAGAGATACACTGAAAAATGTTCCTTTTCAGCCATGTCTTTTCAGCTGTCTTCACAGTATCAGATTTAAGGTGGTGGAGTTACCATCTTAACCCCGCTCCACCCTTTACATCCTTCTTTTGTCGGGGATAAAGTCAACTTCAAAGCTTTGTGCAGCCCACTTCAGAGGTACAGCAGCTGGATGGCGATAAAGATGGGGATGCTGGGTAATTCTATTCCGATCTGGGTCTGTGTCACAGTGCCCTTTAAATCAGACTGGCTCATTGACTGGGAAATTTTCAGACGCGGACTGCCCCAAACAAAATGACTGTTACTTTTTCAGCTGGATGTGACTTCAGTCTCTCAAATAAGTGGAGTCGAGCATTGATAAAGCAATGAACATGCTGATTTTCTACACGGTAGCCGTGCATTAGTAAGACAGAAAAAAAAAAAATCCATATAATCATAATTTCCTCAGCTGGGCTAACCCTTTTCTGTCTTTTCCACTGCTGCCCCTTATTCAATGTGCAAAGCATCTTTTTTCCACAGCAGCCTTTCAACACAGAAGATTCCACACACACAGCTCCTATAATAACTGTGATAGCTATAGTCACAGTTGCCCATTTGCACATCCATAACCAAGAATAATAATGCTCTTAGATGATCCTTCAGGGTATTATCATGTCTGCATAACGGACATATGGATGAAATATTAAGTGAAGATAGGATTAATGTGTTGAGCTTGAGGTGTTTTGGAGGACTTTGATCCTTTTTGCAATTGACAGTCTACCTTTTCCTCTACAGCTTACAAGATGACTAGTGATGCTATTAATCATACCAGTCAACTCTAAAGACCAAAACTTTACCTGAGAAAAAAATATGAGCCTAAGTTAGTATCCATTTGAAATAACTTAAACATAATCTAGCATTTCACTGAGAATGTGGTGACATTTGCCATAAAGTGAGAGACATTTCTGTCAACCAAAACTTTTCACTTCTTACCTCTGCACTTCAACAAATCTCCTTATTAGATTATTCTTGTTAGAACAGTTTGAAAGTAAAGTCTCTTCATGACATGCAGTGTACTTTGTGCAACATAAATTTTCCCTTCTCATAATGCTTCAGGGAAGCCTTTGACCTTTTTTTTTTTGTACTTTTGCAGCTGCAAAGCCAGAAACAAAAGAGGAAGTGGCAACAGTCTCTGGGAAAGTGGATGGTGAAAAGGGAGAAAAGAAGACCAAGGAGGGCAAGAAAGAGGGCAAGAGTGCCAAAGAAGGGAAAGGAGATGAAAAGGATGCATCAACAAAGAAGGGTGAAAAAAGTGAGAAGGGAGCAACCAAGAAAGAAGCTGGTGAAGAAAAGGGAAAGAAGGGTGAGAAAGGGGAGAAGGCTGAAAAAGGAGGCAAGGAAGGGGCTAAACGGGGAGCCAAGAAAGCTCAAAAGTGAACTTTGTCCTCCTGTGAATGATGGAAAAAGGATCTTTTATCTTTTTGTTTTGACATGTTTTTTATATATATAAATCTATAAAATTAAACTTGTCAATATTATATTAATATTGTCAGTATATTAAAGAAATATTATTAAAAATATGCTTTACTGTTTTGTTTTTTTTTCTTTCCTCTTTGGAGTCAAAACAAGAATATGAGAATACAGTTGAATTATAGATTTATTGTCTTATTCACAATTCACCCATGAAAATAAGAGATTGAAAAACATTTTATGCAAGGTTTACACTGATATATACAACATGCTTGTATCACAATGGAGAGAACAGAAGATGTGTCTTATAGCAGATGCTGCCCACATCATGTAGCCTATATGAAGCATGAAGACTAATGTCAACTTCACTGAGTATATTTTAGCACAAGATAAATAAATGTCATAAAACACTATACTTCCATGAGAGGTATTTGAAACAATGAAATACAACATTTGCTAGATATTAATTGGCCTTATTGTACACTGAATTCCAAAACACAATCATTTTACAAGATACAATCAGAGCAATATAGCCTACTGTATCATAGGGTATTAAAGTGCTCAAATAAAAAATCTCAAGTGTTTCTTATTAAAAAATATTTTCATGCTCTGATACTGTCTGATCTTACAACAACACCACTCCTCAAGGGTTTACAAATTCGGCCAAATTCAGTTTCCACAGAATTGTGGAGAATGCAATAAATACAGGCAAAAAAGAGTCCAGTTACATGAGAAAAATATTTTGTGTGGCAGAAAGATACTGTATCATTTAGTGTCAAAGGCATCAGTCAGCCTCAGACGTTTCCTTTTTCCATCACTGTGGCTTTCAGCCGCCTATAATTACAGAAGTATTCAATCCACGAAGCCCTCGCTTGTAATCATAATGGATCCCCGTAGAAATGGAAATGTGGAAGCTGACTGACTGTCCAAGACTTTTCGGAGCTGCTTGGCTTCAATGAGTGATGATAGTGATGGATGTCCCTAAATTTCCCGCCAAAGACCAAATTTTATTGTTCAAAGGGCACAAGGATCATCGTAAAGACATAAGAAGCAACACATTTTTGAAACAAAATCTAATTTTGAATTGATCTTTCAGCGTATTGTATATTATTTGGAGAACAGAATCTAAGTAGTTATAACAGATTATGTATGAATGAATGGTTCCTCACTGTGTTTAAAACCTTTCTTTTTTCTTTATTTGTTTTTAACAATTGCAGGACTCTATTGCACATACAAATAGGCTATATCTCATATGACCTATAAGTTAACTCATTGTTAGTTTTGGCCTTTTAACTAAATTATTAGCGAAAAAAAAGAAGCAAAAAGCTGAATAATTCCAGACATATTGCTGAATAGGTAAACAAGGAAGACTGTTTGTAAAGTATGATTTATTCTTAGCATAATTACTGTTTTAAATTACTATTTGCAGCTTAAACATGAACAGAGCTCATACTATGCTTTCTTTTAAAGTCTGCGATTTTATTTGTGGGAATTTGTGGAATAAGGAAACAACCTTGATGGATTTGGCAACGAGATATAGAAAACTGGAAATCACAAAACTGTGATCAAAATTAAGGAAAGACAGAAAAAAGACGTAAAGAATGGCAGCTAGAAGGACAAAGAAGTTTGCCACCAAATGTTGATCAAACCTGAAAGTGTAAAAATATTACAGTACGTATACCCACATGTTGGCTACATTTCTTGAAAGGTCCAAATCATGCAATTTGTGGACACCAATTTTAGATAATGAGTTATGTAGTTAAGGTTTTGTTTTGATTGCAGCAAAGTCATTTAAGATTATTGGCACTGGTTCATTAAAAGTTAGCACCAGCTACTGTCATGAATGAGCTTCTCATTTCACACCAAGTCTAAGATAATTTGGTCTGGATGATAACGCAAAGATATTCTGCAATATTTCCTTTTCTCTCAAAGGCACAGCATGCCTTCTTCTCTTTGGCATAAAAGATAATGAGACCCCACATTGCCAAACATGCAGGTTAAGTGCAGTAAATTACAAGTTACAGAGTAAAAAAACAAAAAACAAAAAAAACAAACAAAAAGAAAACAAGACTTGTGGAATGATTCAGTAAATAATAGCATGAATGCCCTCTGTCACCTGTAAATATATTCAACAGTTCTGTTTGGACTATATACATGATCAAATATTGCCAACATTCTATAAACACAGAAGCAAAAATAGATTACAACAGCTTTATAACATATCCATACACATAAACACTTTAGTTCACAATTAGAATGTTTTTTTTGTATTTTTTTCTGATCGTTGTAAACATAGTGACTTGGATATACACATCAAAGAGCAGCACATCATTGGACCTTCTATTAAAATTAATAAATTTTTTCCTTCATATCTAGCAAAAATGCCACTCTTTAAATTCTTCAAATCTTCATTTAGTTCCACCAGAGAATAAGACCGTGTGCTGCAGCTCTTTTTGAGTCTCATCTTTTGAAAACCTTATAGAAGCACATGATACCACCCTTACTTCACATAACACTGAACAGCCTTCAAAGAAACAGATCTACTTTGGCATTTTTGCTTTGGTTGTGTGTTGGTTGGAATTTTTGAAATAAAATTTGAATATAATACATTCATTTTCACCACTCAAAATCCATTGCCATTAGATGGAGGAATACTGGGGTTTTTCAGGACAGCAGAAACTGTACAACACTTTGAATTCAAATAAAATAACACAAATCAACACAGCTTTATATAACAGATCAGCGTCCTCTGGAGAGAAATGCAGACTATGATGAAACACCACTTTAAAAAATATGTGTATAAAAAAAAAAGAGAGATAGGTGTGCAACAACATAGGACTTCAACTACCTGAGTAACTTCCCTTTTACACTGCAGTGGATCTAAGTTATGGAGCAAAACTGAGATGCCACAAAACATGGACAGATTTGTCAAAATAGTAGCATTAGTCATTTTTTTAAAGCCAGCTCTACACTTAATCCAAACCTTGCTAATGCAATTTCCCCTGTTCGTGCCGCTAAGTGCACCAAAAAACAGAAACAAACAAACAAAAATAACAACAGAAAAAAAAAACCCCACCTGGCTTTAGAGTTCTTCATTAAGGCTGTTCTTGGTAAGTACTGTACATACCAAACTCCTCTTTAATGAATGCTGAAGACGTGAGCATCAGACATATGCCTCAAAAGAAAACCAGATGACAACAGTAACGGCAGTGGAGGAGAAGTAAGAAACGGCAGTCTGTGTCAGCCTTTTACACATTCTCTGTGGCAGGTGGTTGATGAAAGAGCTGAGTGTATTTGCCATGTAACAATTTGTAATCATTCCTCAGATAAGCTCGCAAAAGTGATACACCCTTTTTCCTTTGAGCCTCAGCAGTCGGCAATATACTGGCTCGATTCACAGGAGAAGAAACTGGCAGTGTTGATGCATGCAGTCATCCCCTTCAGACCATCCTGAGAGAGTTTCATGACTCGTTTTTCCACGTATCATTGCTATACATGATTCCCTAGAATTCACATGACTGTCTCCCTTTCCTCCTCGACCACAGGCGAGGGTTTCTCGTCCTCGCTGGCCCGCGTATGAGCGGATTGCTCGTCTTCAGGGACATGGAGCTCCTGTCCTGATGAAGGTATAGAGTTCTCAGAGACGGAGCCGTTCTTTACGTACCCCGGGAGGTTCCTGTGTCCGTTCACAGGCACCGGCCCCAGTCTTGTGGTGAGGTGGAGAGCCAGTGGTCCTCTGGCAGTCACATTTGTAACACTGGTGTGTGATACCATAGGTCCATAGCTGTAAGTGTTACTGCCGCTTCTAGCTTTTCTTTTGAAGTCCAGAGCCAGAGTTCTCCTGCTCCAGGACTTTTTGATCTCGGCTTGAACCTTATAGGAAAAGCAATTATTCAGACTTAAAAGAACTTCATAGTCAAAAAAGTGAAAAAAACCAAAACTTTTTGATGCCTTACCTCTCCGTTGCAAAAGCAATATATAATTGCAACTAAGAAGCCCTGGAAAAGAGCAAAAGTGAGTTTATTCACATTGTCCACAACCAAGCTACATTTAGCATGCACATATTATGACATTTTAGCCACATAATTTGGCATTATCTCTGATATTTTCAGTCATCAGCTATCCCTGCCATTTCCTTCATCTTAATTAGGATCTTACCACAAATTGGCAACTAAACAATGAGCATCTGTTTGACATTCTGTAACTTGGTGATAACGTTAACCCTGAGGACATGTCAAATCCCAGAACAGATCAATCAAATTTGTTCAGCAGGAAAAGACATGAAAGGTCTCTGGAGATAAATTTGCGCTTCTAGGATTTCCACCTGAATAGCTTTTACCTGGAAGGAGTTAAAAAGCATCTCATAGTGCATCTGGATTAACCATGGGATTCCAGTCACTTCTGTATATGGCATGGCACTGAAAATGATGTAGTGGACACCAAACAGTGGCATCAGCACCAACGTGGACTTCAATAGTTTTCTGCAACAGAACGTTTCACAGTCTTACTAAATGTATTACACTTACAGGTAAAAGAGCAACGATACAACACTGCAAGGTTTTAACACATCAGGTTAGGATTATTGTTACTGAGAAGCTGAAGATGAAATATTCTCTTCAACATTTTAATTCAATACTGAGGTTCTATTCTACTGTGCAAGATTATGTATCACTTACAGTGATGTAATAAGATGAATTAAACTGAGAGGAAAACGGTTCTGTTAAGATTCAGAAAAGTTAATTTCACTCTGTAACAGCACCCGGTACCTGTACTGTTGTCTGGTGTCACACCGTCCAGCATTTGTTTCTCGTAGCTTAGTTGCCAAGACTCTGATGATGTTCAGAAATAATAAAAAATTAATCTGAGGAGAAAATAGAAACAATTATATGATTAAATGGCATTGCTATGCAACATATGTAGATCCACAGGTGTAGCAAAACACTGTAATTTCCTCCACACCAAGAGTAAAGTAGAACCTGTTAGGATGTACTTACTCCCACAGCCACCAGGATAGGCACTTGATATATCCATTTAAAATTGCCTGCACTTAAGTCCCAACACCTGCAGAAAACAGACAGCAAAATGTTATTTGCAGCTCCTAAAGATTAAATAGGTCGATGATCCAGAATCGTCCTCCCGCTTGGAGATTACTTTAAAATGTTTTTTTTTTTCTCTCTGCTTGAAAAGAAAAAAAGATTGCATATTGTTTTATTCTACTGACTGAGAAGTAAATATGAGATTTACTTATTTTTCTTTTTTTTTCTTACAATTGTCCTTCCGGAGTTTGCAGCAAAAAATGTCAGAAGGGTTTTCGGTGCTAGTTAAATATGAATTAGGAGCCTGAAAAGGTTGACCATTTACAATGGGGAGGATGAAGTCCCTTTAATTATTTCCTTTCAGCTTTCAAACCTGCGCTCAAACATTACTATGTAAGTTCCGATCCTTATAAGAAGGTCGAAAGAAAGTTTCTTCAGTCTCTGGATTTGTTTTCCACCATCGACATACTGAACTACATTTTAAGAATTATGTTGTCTCCATGAAAGAAAGAAACAAAGGAAGAAACAAAAAGAAACACTTCAACTATAAAGACACATGAGGAAACTGTACCTGAAATTTTAATGTATTTTGAATATCGTGAACACTTTTTGCACTTTTGTCCCTGTAGCGTTGAATGCCAATGCCGACAGTGCCAAGAGTGTGCTATTTTTAGCTCTGTTGTAAGAGAACGCAACCCTCGACTGTGCGATTAGTGATTTAGTTCCCAGTATTAACCTCTTCAAACAGCAGATCAAAAAATGTCATGTGAGGAGTCATATGCGATTTTCTGCTCCCTTCCAAGATGAATCTGGTAATCTTCTCTATAATCGTGTATAACTGTTGGCTACAGTGTATAAAAACATACCAAAAAACCCCCCAAAAAACATTACATGCAAATAATGTGTAACAGTGAAAAGACAACCATATAATCTGAGAAGCAGCAAGTCCATGAGCCTAACTTCCTACCATTAATAAAGTGTAATCCTATTCTTTTTTTAAAAGGCAATTAGAATAGGATCAAAGGAAATGGTTGGCACTTATATACTGTTGCTTTTAGCCTATGTGCTTCTTATGCACTAATTCTCAGAAATGCTTCTATTAACGTACTCTACATTTGCAGTACATTTGTTTCTACAATCAGATAGATAGATAGATAGATAGATGGATGTATACTTTATTGTCCCCCAAAGGGGAATTTGTCTTGAACATCGTGCTCTAAACAAAGCTGCTTCCACAATAGAATATGCTCAATAACAACACAAATGAACAAAAACACATACTGTATTGCACATTCCCGCAAAAATTCCAACACGTAAACATGACAAAGCCTATATGCCTACTTTATTTAACAATCTGATTGATGTAGGAACAAACAAACTTTTAAATCTGTTTAAATCTGTCTAAACCGTTTGCCAGATGGCAACAGTTTGCATCGTGAGTTGAGGATGTGAGCAGGATCAGATGGTACCCTCCACAGTACCCCACCTAATCACAAGGAACATATCTGGGGGCAACATGTGGTGTTCACTGTTGCTCAAGGAAATTTTAACATAAATCTGAGCATCATATGTCCAGGTGGATGACGAGTCCACCCACTGATCCATGCCTGCACCCACAGTAAGTGAAGAAATTTGGTTTTGTAAATCTTTGTAATTGTTAATATTGCCGTAGTGCATTAGCAGATACCTTATCTTATTCATATTTATCAGCCTTTAAATGTTAAGTGAGTGTTCATTTATGACTCTCTGGGTTTGATTGCTGCTGGGCTCAAAACATGTCCTTCTGATGGGAAGGTTTTTGAACCCATCAGGGGGGCTGGAGCCTATCAGCCAGGATAGGTCCTGTATGTACACTCTGAATGTAATATATACCGAAAAAATATTTCAAACTCAAAGTTTGCAGATCACTCACTCTGTGTCGGCAAGTGTGGCTCTTACAGTCGCCCAGATGGTCACAAATACAGCTGGTACTCCTACAAAATCAGATCAAAATAAATAAATAAACGTCAATTTAGTCCAGCTATTAACAAGAGAAAATTATTCAAGTCTTGAATTTATATATTTGTTGTTAATACTGTATGAGTAGAACCTGGGGAGCACAGCATCCACATTGTATGCGCTGTGCTTATGCAATTTATATGCACAGTGTGTACAATGCAGGAACTGTAAAGCCCATAATCAGTCTTTACACAAACAAGCTGTTCTCCATTGCCCTTACTTGTTTCATAATACAATATCAAAGGATTTACTAGTACATCCCAAGGGTTTGCTCAAACATTTTTTTTTCCCATTCTACTTCTAACATCAAATATTAAGCACTTACGTAAGAGTTAATTTGCATTATATTAAGTCTGGCGATTATATTGTAATCGCAAGTAAAATATGAATGAAGCAGAACTCACCCCATCCAATTAGAGTGAATCCCCAGAGATATTTTCTGTCCGAGAAAAAGGTCATAAAGATGAGACTGTGGAGGTAAAGACCCTCCACAAGGATCCAGTAGTAATTGGTCGCCAGGAAGTACATGAACAAGGTCACAACCACCTTGCAGCTAATCTAAACACCGACAGCAGACAAGGAGAATTGATTATTCAATATCCACATTGACAAAAAGTCTTCCTTTTTGAAACTAAAGCTATATATTGCATTCATGTAATTTCCATCCCACGTTTTTCTTTTGATAAATCTAGCACACACTAGGAGCTTGAACTTTGACGTTAACTACAGGTTACATTTATTTTTCTTTCTTTTTTCACATCACTTTTAAACTGAAACAATTCCGTACAAAGCCGATGAAAAGGAGGAATAAAAGGCATGCAACATGTATTGATGCATTGCAACCATGATGAAGCAGCAACTGAAATGGAAGGAATAAGAGATCAGCTTACACATAATACCAACACATGGATCCAATACCTCGATTATGTTATGCATGACATCAGATCATTTACTTAATTTGATCTGTACTGAGGTAAAGTGCAGTTTTTGTCTGCTGAAGGGGGGGCAGCTTTCTAGTGTTTCAGGTTATAGAGACACATTGTCCCCAGATTTTTAAGTATGTCTTGTCTGTTTGTCAATTTATAACTCAGCCTTTCATAAGAAGATATTTTCACCATTTCGTTCAACCATTCTTCAAGTGGTATTTCTCCCTTGGTTTTCCAGTGGTGTATCTCTGTCCTACATCCAGTTATAAGCGCTATTTTGCACCCTAAGATCTGATTTGAGTTAAAACCATGCCCATGTGGTAGCAATCCCAGTATACAGAACATTGGTCCTGACACCAGTGGAGAATTCATCATTAAGCAAAGTAATCTTAGACCACAGAAGCTCTATCACCGGGCATGAAAATAGCATATGCATCAAAGTGTCGCCTGAAATTTCACATATCCAACATGAATGAGAGCTTCTCAGGGCCAACCTCACCATTTTGCTTGGCGTCCAGTATGTTGCTATTGATAATTTTCCTGGAGACTTTAAACCAAGAGCCAATAATATCTCCCCCCACACCTCATCTGGTGTTTTTCCTCTAATGTTGCTTTGCCGCTTTCCCAGCATCTCTTCTCACAAAATTATATAAAATAATAATAATAATAATTCAAAAAAAAAAGCAACATTCCACTCTTGAGTTACAGGTGACACTGTAATACCTTCAGGACACTTCTTTGTAATTTAGTTTAGGTTCTGATTTTGATTGACCTTGCAAGTGTGCAGAACACTGCCAAGAAATAAGACTGTGAGTCTAACGCCATTTTTTTTCTTTAAAACACCATAACAGTACAGTCAGTCATCATAAAGCTGTGAGCAGCAGGATTAGCAAGTATAGGATGCATGGAGTAATCCTCCTCTCCAGGCAGGTGATACATACTCCTTGATGTAAATTATAGCGAATAACACTGAATTTGAGGACAGCAGCTAATTCAGTCATGTTGTTACATTCCTCCCAAAGACATGTGATTAGGACTGCTATAGCTTTCTCAGGTCTGTGCTGGTTTTCTGTGCTCCAAGGAACTGGATTTAAATGACTACAGTTGGTTCAAAAAGCATCCGCTGGATTGGTTCCAAACATCATTTCTTGCCCGCTGATACGTTAGAAGTCATTCTCGTGTCTCAGGTTTCTGGGAAAGGTTTGTTTAGTGTCTCATACAAAGTCAAAACTAATGCACAATATATCTGAAATAAACTTTGAGAAGGCCAGAGAGAACTGAAGATCTGCCTTCAAAAAATATTTTACTCACATTAACCACATTATTGTTAATTCTCTTAATCTATTATATCTCAGCTCTTACACATTTTTATTATGAATCCTCTTTTATTTCATGATTTTTTTTTTTCAGTTTTTGTTACCCCCATGTATTCTTTGCAACTTTGATTTGATATTCTGTGCTTTCCATTGCATTTTTGTTAAAACAGTGCAACAAAGCTGCATGTCTTCCACAACCCAGGGCTGGTAATGTTATGCAATCACTTTGAATTACTTTTGTACCACAGGATACTGATTGTGTTTAATTTTGCAGAACACATGATAGAATTCTGGTACTTTGGTCCAGAGTGAAAATATCTCCTTGACTAATTAAAACTTGAATACAAGGTCTGTTTTTCAACATTCTAATATATATCTTGGTACTAACATAAGCAGCTGTGAATTGCATCACGTAATGCTCGTAAGTTATTCAGAAGGTCATGTTAACCATGAACACTTTCTCATTAACAAATGTTGTACAAAAATCTTATTGTTTTTATGTTTTTTTTTTTTTACCACCCTTAGATGAAGCAATACTTATTCAACCTTTTGAGCAAATCATAGCGTCTCTCTCCCATCCTCCAACTGTGGCTGATGCAAACCATTAACAGTATTTTCTAAGAAAATGTACCTTTGTGAGATCTTTCTTCCTATATTTATTTTTTCAAGATTTTTTTCTTATTTTTCTTTTTTTTTTGTTTAATTCTTTACCAGGATAGATAACTTGTTTGTGTTCATAGTCACCGTTCCCTCTGGGACTGCTACAGCAACTGGACGTCGTAAATACAGTTTAATATTATACTGCTTTGCAAATCCAATGCTTTGATTCTTGTTTTGGATGCTCTAATTTAAGAATTAACACCCAAGGTTGTGCTTTTTACTTGACACCATCAGAGTAAAAGTGACAAAACATCCATTTTTAGACATGAGTTATGTAATATTAGTGGCTTCCTCAAGATATTAAATTGATGACATTCAGTCATTCAGACGTTGGTCACTTTGTTAATGTTAATGTTACTACAGGCTTCAAAGCAGTGAATAGTAGTGAGGGCAGAGGTGTGTCCACAATATTTGCCTGATTTGACAATAATAAGCAATATTAAGCATCTATTGTGTGGTATAATTGTAAAGTGTGGTTATGTAAACAGTAGTTGGACCTTATTGAGAGAAGGTGTTATTGAAAAAACAAAACAAAAACAATGTTAGTATGGGTCTTACCCCCTTTCGCCTATAGAAGTGTCTTAATTCATGTTATAGATTCAACAAGATGTTACAAATGAGATTTTGGTCCATATTGACAGGACACACAGTCACACAGTTGCTGCAGATTTGTAGGCTGCACATCCCAAAGGCGCTCTATTAAATTGAGATCTGGTGACCACTGGAGTACAGTGAGCTCATTGTCATGTTCAAGAAACCAGTTTGAGCATGCTGTGACCTTTAAGCCATGATCAACAGGTACTAAATGTGTCAACGTGTACCAAAGAAAATATCCTCCTCACCGTCACACCACCAGTAGCTGTAACCAGTGACACCAGGCAGGATGGATCTAAGCTTTTATGCTGTTTACGCCTAATTCCGACCTTACTAACTGAATCTTCAGCTGAAATCACTACATAAAGGTCTGAGATAAGGTGTTGTCTTTGAGAACAGATATGTATTTTTAATCCTAGATGTGATAATTAGCTGACAATAATATCATCCCTAAATTCACATATTTTAAAAGACATCTGTGCTCATAAATGAAGACGTCACATTCAGTCATCTACATTTTTTGGAAGAATAAAGAATATTAAAATTACATTTAATGGGAAAAAAAAGTATGTTATGAAATTAGAAAAAAAAATATAAAGCTGTCACAGAGTAGCCAATGTGTAATATGTCATCAAAAGACAAAAGAGCTGCCAGAGCTGCACAAAAAAGAAAAAGTGTTAGTTAGTGTAATATCAAGTTGCAATTAATGTATTATGAGACAACAAAAGATGGTGACACAGAATATTGGAAAACCAGAATTATTGCTGCAGCGAATATTAAAGTGAACTGTTTTAATTACTTTTTAGACATTATGAATATCCCATATTGTCATATCAATATTTTATGAATACAGAAAATGAGATATCTTACCTTATTGCATTATGTTTGTGTTTGAATAGAAGGTAATGATAATCAAATGCACATTATGTACTAATGTACTGATAAAGTGTGTAGCAGTCCCAGGAGCTAACACTGATTTAGTCATCCATCGATTTGGCTCCAGTTAAGGTCGTAGCACCTGTCATACCATGATTAATTGAATCCAGTCCCGTGCTCTTTTCTTCCAGTGCAGTTTCCTTGTTGTCCTATTCTCCTCCTCTCATGGCATTTTGATTTAACAAGTACTGATGGGCTTCAACAAGGATTTTGCAAGGGGCACCTTTTTAAGGTGAGGTTTAGGCCTCTTGTGGAGCAATGGGCTGTTTCCAAAACAAAATTTTAATTTAATATCTAAGTGGATTTCTAAAGCTGCTGATTACTGAGTTCTTCTCGTTAATAATAATAAAATAAATATGGGGAAAAAAAAGGAAGTTTGTGTGTGTATTTTGGTGTATTTCTGGAAAAGCTTTACGTGAACTAGATCACTTTGCAAAAACACAGACGTGTTAAGTTCTGTCACCATGTTTCATGCATCATAGTACATCACCAGCTTTAACAAAGCTGGCTTAAGGCAGGGTGGCTCAGTTTGAAGACAGCCTCAACTTGTTTGTGTATTAAAGCATCTGTAAAAGTACACACACTTTGCCTGATATATATATTTTTTCACTTGAAAGGAAAAGCCAAGCAGTGGCCTAGTAAAACTTTGGCATGGTGACAGACGGTATAGTCTGTTTGTGCCAGCAATGGAAAAGCAGGTGAGACAAAATACATACACGGCTTTCACCTTAGAAGTCAAACATGGAACATCAAAATACACTGAAATTAATCTGTACATGCAAAGCAAACAAATGCTGACGACTTGGGAAAAAAGTAAGCTATGTAATGTATTTTTTTTAAACCATAAGAGCTGTATGTGACCAAAAATAACATATATATTTGTAGTTTGTGCCTTATAATACATGCAAAATGATTGTTTCCATTTTATAGGTTGACCACTTACAAACTGTGCTTTGTTAGCTGGTGGAGCTTCAGTAATGGACTTGAGGTCTTCCACTGTGACTCTTTCCATGTTCTCTAATGCAGATTCAGAGTAGAGGACCACATCCTTCACAAAGATACTTATAGCTCTCAGCATGTAGGACACAAAAAGGTGCATGTGGATGTAGTTCCTGGTGCAGTGCAACCGTCTGGAGAGAAAACGCATAAAAGAAGGTCAAACGATTGATCATTTCAAAATGCACATTGTGTGTTGCGTATGTGTGTGAGCGAAAGCGTGTGCTGTGTGTTTAACATGCACACATAAACACACACAGTCACACAAAGTGCACTAATTAGAGCCAGCTGATTTCCATGCTGAGTATAACACATTTCTGACATTTAGGGAAAACACACAAATATTGGATAGCTATTCTTAAAGTGAGCCGTAAAAATAAATTGCAACCATGTGCTGAGAAGCTGCAAAAGCATGCAAATTTACCTGCATCAAAAATTCACACAAAACATCCTAAACATTTACTGCGAGTTAGCCTTTGGCGCCACGATCCATTGGATATAATTTTTTGATCAGTAGCTATAGAGGTTAAGCTACAGGAATCTAAATAATTTTTTTTTCTGAATATTTATTCAGTCAAAAATGAAAATGAAAATGAAAATGAAAAATGAAAATAAAACAAACAAAAGTTTATCTTAAGCAGTTACTGTATACCTTGCCAAAATTAAACAACTGTATCCACACTCATTTCCATTATCCATCCATTATTTCTTTCACTAAAGTGTCATTAGTGAGCTGACAAGGTGCCCTCAGAGAACTATTGATTTAGAAAACTAATCTCGCCTACATTTCCCAGGTGAAAAAACCTGAACACAAGTGCTAATGTAAAATATCCCTTTGCTCTCTCTGGAAAACATTTATGAGCTCTCCTTTCTAAAAGCTGTTGAAGGGGAGACATGGTTGGAGCACTTCGGAGCCCAGTGCCAGAATGTCAGATGGGCCCCTGGGATAACTTATTAAACTCATTTGGACCGTAGATTTCCTGGTGCCAGTTGGGAGCATTCCTAAATCCTTCTGACTGACTGCCTGTACAGTAAGTCACGCCGGTGGGAGCATTGGTAAACATAGCCTTCACATCGATTCCTGATACTCCCTATGCCCCACACAAAAAAGCAAATACTGACCAATCTACTGTGCATTAATCAAAATGGTCAAAATTGAAAAGTTATTTGCTTTTTCTTGATTTAAGAAGCTGCCTTTAATTGAAGAGAAGCAGGGTTTACATACAAAGCACGTTTAACAAATTCTTTTAGATCATCTTTTCAAGAAACAGCCTATTTTGAATACAGAATTTTACTCTCAGTTCTTCTCCTCATTTCATGTCTTTCATCTGTTTTTTTTTATGTTGTAAGTGGTGGAAAATTTTGAAAAAAAAGAAAAAAAAGAGCATCTCTCACTCATAAGCTCTTTGGAATTATATAATCGGAATGCGAGTGATTTGTCAACAAAACCTGAAATCAGCAAGAAAATAATTAAGTTGTGGGGCACGGTGGCGCAGCGGGTAGCACGCTCGCCTCACAGCTAGAAGGTCCTGGGTTCAACTCCCACAAGGGGACGCTGTGGGTGCTGGGGGTGTGTGTGTGTCTC
>JBAMYA010000009.1:14229255-14255927 GCA_037176975.1 Arrhamphus sclerolepis
GTTTAAATCAGTATGGTCCTGCACCAGAGGAGAAGAATACATGTTTGTGTTTTTCCCTGAGGTATCCTGTCACAACAGCACCTATAGCGGCAGATCTGCTTTAAACCATCGCAAGGTGCACTCAAGCTGAATACCTTCTGTTGTTAATACTCCCTAAGCATGAAATGAACAGCAAAAATACCACAACCTTAAAAAACACTTCCTTCTTTGAATACCTTCAAAGGTCTTTTCCAAAATGTCCTGAGGGAAATACTGTATGTTGCTGCTTTACATAATAAACTCTGACAGGAGCTGAAATGTTTTATATATTCATTGTCATGGCCTGTGTACTCCCTTCTTTTACCGTTCTTTTGTGCTGGTTTTATGTATTGCAAGAGTTCCACCATGTAAAACAGTTTTTTTTATGTGAAACTGCTTGTGCTTTTTGCCTTGACAAGGACTCCCTTGAAGAATATATCTTGCATCTCAGTGGGACCTTACGGGCTTAATGAAGGATAAATAAAAATAACTTCTAAACTAAACCTTGCAGACTGTTAAAAGGCTTAAAAAAATAAATAAATAAATAAAAAATCTGTACTTTTATAAAACTGAATCTGCAAAGCCTCTAAGTGACATGCTGGGATATTTCTGGATTATAGCCAGAGATGCATGTATGGTTTTACACATTATAAATGCATTTAAGGATTTAGTGTACATCCAAGAGACAAATGTTAATGCATACAGACAAGGATGAAGATGCTCAGGCGTTCTACTGAGTGAAGGAAATGCAAACAGACACCAGCTACACTGGATGCTGTGTAATAGGACTGCAGCTGACCTGTCAGCATGAGCCTTCCACTTCCCACTTGCTACAAGGTCACTGGGATTGAGGTCTCTGGACCATTTTTCTATTTGACTGAAACAATGGATAAAAGGAGATGCCTCTGGCAACACAGAAACAGTTCTACGATTATATCACTATACAGACAGCAAAACAACAACAGAATGAAAACCATTCATGGATCACTCACAAACTAGTGTCCCTAAAAGATATAATCATCTTTATGGACCTTCTGAATGTGTCTTGTTCTTTAAACAGTGTTTAGCAATGGCCTGCACTCTGGCCCAGCAGCAAGACAGTCATGTTAAGGTCATTCAGGAAATACAACACACACTTTCTGTTCTAGTCACATCACTTTTTAAAGCCTTTACACAAATTTATTTCATTACCCTAAAACTAAAGCATACATTTACAGCACAGCACTGTTGAAAACTGCAAAAGCATTTATCTCCAAACATCTTAATCTTATTGCGGACACCGCTGAAAGTCACAATTTTTTTGCAAGACCAAATAACTAGATATTATAAAGAAGAAGAAGAGGGATTGGAATTTGGATAGAGTGAAAAAAAAAAGAATAACACTGCCACATGCACGTTGAATTCAGACTTTTGATTTGTCCTAAATGTTCTAAAGCAAAAATGAAACAAGCCACAGCTCTTACCAGAAGTTGCTCCAGCAAAAGAGCCCCTTTGTAACTTTGATGAATTAATGAGCTTTATGATCAAAGGTTGCTAGAATCATATTCATTATATATGTTCCATTTGAGTGAGTGACTATTTTTCCCACATTGGCTACGTTTTGTTAACGTTAGTGCAACATCATGCAGACAGTGTGTAAACCGAAGACTGAAAAACCAACACATGCTGATTGCAGTGATGCTCTTGTGTGCCAGACACTTGATTTTTACATGACGAGTTTAGTTTCATTTACCATACAGTTAACTTTAAATTAATATTAGTGACACAAATTTGGAATTAGACAGTTTTTGTTTGTTTTATTTTATTTTATTTTATTCTATTTCATTTTATTTCATTTTTTATTTCTTTTTTGTGGGGAGGGGTATTTGGGCCTTCTTAATAACACTTTGTACACACTCAGTAAACACAGTGTATAACAATGCACTAGTTTTGGAAGAATATAGTGACACTGTACCTCAAATTAAACATAAGAACTTAATTATATGACTCAAACGCAGCTCTAATAATAACTAAATGAATTACCAAATATCTAACCCCACACAGTACCACTATGTGAAGTCACTTGTGACATTTCTGAGCTACAGAATAGACCAATTGTGCAAAACAGACAACTGACGCCTCAAATGAAAACTAAGACTCCACAGAATCAAAAGACTCATCAAATTATCAGAGAGACAGAAGCCAAACAATGACAAAAGAATAAATCATTTTTTGGGATGGGAAATGTTTGTCTTTGAATTAAAAGAAGAGGACAAAAACTGTTGTATTGGATGTAAAGAACACATTAGTGATATACAAATTATAAAGTTTTGTACATGAGAAAATTCAAATGACCATCTAGGAGAGCATCAGACTGCTGTGAACTAAAAGTTCTTCTCTACTTTGCTTTATCAGAGTTAATCTTAGCGAAGATAACGTTCAGACTATCTACTATGGTTTCATAGAGGTTTACAGAGACTGGTGCATCATTCCAAACTGATACTCATCCTGAAATGTTTTTTTTTATTTTTTTTTTATTAGGCAAGTCAGAAAGTTTTGCATTTGTGCTTTGTGTCATCTTCATTAACCAGTAGCACATACACAGATATTTACACATCTTAGCTAGTCTCACAAGTGTTCCCTTTACTATGACACCAAAAGTATTCAAATTGAACTTGTGGTTGCAGAAACAGGTAAGAGGTTGAGTAAAAACACTTTACAGGCACAGGTGAAACCTGTCTAAATCCAGTTACCAGTGTCTCTGTGAGAGAAATTGTAAACTTTGACCAATTAGTAGTGTTTTTCTGTGCTTAAAGAGCCCATATTATGCAAATTTCATCCCTATTTATATTATACCAAGCACCATAGTGTTGTTTTACTTTGATTGTGTCAAAAAAAAAACTCTTTGTAGCCTAGATTTTTTGACCTTTAAGGAAGGAATTATGCAAAACACATGTATTACCTCTTTGAATGTATCATCTATCTTCCCTTCACCAAATACCAGGAAATGTCAGCCCAAATATGTTCTGGATTAATACAAGTCTCTTCACCTGACAGTAACTTTGCCATCGCATTCAAGACATGAGCTCTCAATGTCCTTCAGCTTTAAATGCCATGCAGTTAAATCAGGGACTTCTAACCAATGATCGCACTATCTGAATTAAAATTGTCCCAGATTTCCACTGCATTGCAGCGTCAGTATTTCTTACTTACTGCAAAGTCTGGAGCTGTTAACTGCATAGTTACAAACCCATAAGCTTCAGAGTTTTGCAATGAAAGTAATAAAGGTCCTTTTAAGAAATCCTGCCTCCTCTCAGGGATAAGCCCTGTGTCAGGGGAGCACTCCAGCCTAGAGTTTGAGCTGCTTCCAAATTACGTAAACAGCTAGATCACATGTGTGGAATCCTGCTGTTCCTGTTTTCGATAAAGAAATCCACTCAGAATTGACAACAATCGTATATACTTCAGTGACATTTAGTTTTGAATAATGGCACCAGAGTCTTTGGTCTGTTTGGAATTCTATCTGTTCCCCAACGGTAGGGGGTGAGGCTGAGTTAAATTGTCCGTAAATAGCAGGGCATAGTTGAGAACTCAACTCCAACTGAGCTACTCCAGGATTTCAAGCATATTGGCCACAAGGAGGTTTGCCCCATAATATTGATGGAGCGGTTAAGTGATGAAAAAATAACACATAGGATACAAACTCATTACAGACAATCAGTCAATGTGTCCCTGAGTCCTTGTGTTGTTGAGCTATTGAAAAGTGATTTTCATCTGTTAAGAACGTCTTACTCTGATGTTTAGAAAACAATACTAGAACCCAGATTATGAGATTCCCATAAGAAAGGCAGCCTTTCATTATTGAATATGCAAATGTTTAACACATTAGACACATTCACACAACCACTTTATATTTAGCGCATTTATTCTGCTCTGCTACGTGTCAGAACGCATAGCCAAGTGACGGGCAAGCCAAATACGCAGAAAAAAAGACAAAAAAAAAAAAAATGCTACCGGGTGTCTAAACCACAATGGTTGGAGAGGCAGAAACAGGCTGGATTGGCTTTATTAGGAGCTTTGTTACTCAACTTGGAGCACTAGCTACTTGATGAACCCTGCTGCTGTGCTTAGCAACCTGGAGGATCCACCAGCTGCAGCTGGGCCCTCGTCTCTCTCCTTCAACAGCCTAAACAGCAGCAGTGACGGGGAAACTGAGGGCTGAGCTTTGTCGTGTGTGTCCCACAGAAACGACGAGGTAGAACATTTATTATCTCTTTAATTTGCATTAACTCAGTGGTGCGTTTTATTCAGTGACAACTGAATAAAGTAGTCAGTCACCAGACACATTAAGGACTTGCTGCTTGTTGCTGACTTTGGGCCACGGAGTAGAGGTTGGTTCAGATTGCAGAGCAGCATAATGCTTTGTGAAAGCGTATGCCGGGGAAGGAATATTGCTCCTACGTAGGACCAATGTGAATGCACAGCTGGAGAGTGAAGGTGGATTTAAGAGGCGATCTTTAGCGAAAGTGGCTATTGTCATGACCTTAACTTCCATGTGAGAACCCTGATGTTTGGTTAGAGCATCTAACCAAACATCAGGCTACAGTTTGAAACATCAGACGTAGTTTAGTAAAGCCTCTTCAGCATCGTTAAACACTGACTCCCATTTGGCTTCTCGCCGCAGCTTTTTAAACCACATCATTCATAGAGACCACTGAGCACAAATCAACTCATTGTCACAGCTAAAGTAATTAAGAAATAATATAAAAAAGATGAA
This sequence comes from Arrhamphus sclerolepis, assembly GCA_037176975.1. NCBI lineage: Eukaryota > Metazoa > Chordata > Actinopteri > Beloniformes > Hemiramphidae > Arrhamphus > Arrhamphus sclerolepis. The sequence continues at coordinate 14,234,030 of JBAMYA010000009.1, forward strand.
AGAAAGAAAGAAAGAAAGAAAGAAAGAAAGAAAGAAAGAAAGAAAGAAAGAAAGAAAGAAAGAAAGAAAGAAAGAAAAAAAGGAAGAAAACAGGCTTCCAAATCAAACTTCTCTAGAATACACCCAAAAATATACCTTTTTTCTCGATGTTGAAGTTCATAGAGAAGGACAACCTCAGAATCTCAAAATATCTGTTTTTCAGTGAGGTGGCATTTAGTTACACATTCTTCAAGTGGAAAATTTAAGAGAAAAAAAAAAAGCAGAGGTCATAGTAAGTCAAGAAAACAAACCTTTTCCTGAGTCAAACACAGACATAGTATAGCCTTACCATGCTGGTGAAACTGAAAACTCCCTTTATAACACATGTGTTATGAGCCTGACTTACAGGCCCCATAAAAACTAAGCAATGAGTCTGTCAATACAAAAAAAAAGATAACCATGGGACAGAGGGGTGTGGATGTCCATGAGAAAATTCAAGAAATCTGATTATTCTGCAGGTATCTTAGGAATTCTTTCAGCTGTTTAAAAGCTCTGTGGTGAAATACTGAGCATGGGGACATGCGTGTGAAGGAGGCTTTCTCACTACAAATTGCCTCTGTGAGCAGAATCTCATTTTAATCCCAGGAAAACTCAGGCAAACATGTAAACCTGCCAGTGACGACAGCAGGCAACTCGCAACCTACAGCGACAGGTTATGCACAGCATCTGTGCTAGTTCACACCTCCAAACAGCTTGAACACATGCTGGAGAAGTAAATCACAAAACAGGATGTCTCAAATCTGCCAAGCACATAATCTCATTAGGATGGCAAAACTGTGTCTTAACTAAGATAGGTATAATTACCATCCATGTGCTTGAGCAAACTCTCTCAAATCTTTCAGGTTTTTATGCTTCAGTTGATTTTAATTTCCTCTCAGTCAATCCTGCAGAATTACACAAGAGTCTCAAAGTTGAGAGGGTAAACACGTCATTTCTCGTGTTGCAGTGACTCCACGATCTGACATTTCATTAAAGAAGTGAGTGTAGAACAGACCATCGGCACTGAGCCTCCTCTCATTGGAGCAATATTCATACCTCCAACATCGCTTTAAAAGCTTTCCTGACCTAATGTATTGTCATCTCTTTTAATTCTCATCTAGGCGCTGGAGCTGATGCGTGCATTTTTTGCCGTGAAGCTCTGAAAGCAAGTTTAATTTGCAAAATACTGTTACATCCCCCACTCAATAATGATAAAGGGAAACAAGATAAAAGCAAATGATGTTGCTAAATCAGTCAAAAGAAGGCGGCAAAACCAGTGTGATGAACACACATCTTAATAACAAGTTTACAAGCAGAAGACAACAATAAAAGAGCAAACCACCTACCCAAACACAGATTCCAGGCAGCAGATCAAGTACACCCAACACAACAACAGCTTTTTTTTTTATTACAGTTCAGACTGTCCTCTCATCTGATACATGCTTACAGCCTTCACCACACAACAAAGTTGAAGTAAATATTTCTCAAAGATAAGTGCAGGAGTCCGAGTCCAAGTGCATTAAATCACATCCTACAACATGAAGAAGAAAAACAACAGCAACAAAAAAAACCAAAAAAAAAAAAACACTTGAATACTTATTCATCCAACTTGCCTTGGACTGAACGTCAGCATTTACATGAAGATTGTGATGATGTGAAGTGTTTGGTTGATGTGGGGTAATTTTCAGATCTGGCCATATTAGATTCCAATACTTCATACTGTGTACAGTAGCAATGTGCTGTTGTCTTTTCTGTACAATTCACGCATCATATTCTAAGATAAAGAGCTGCATCTCATAGAAGAGAAAACGTGCAATTCTCTTCAATGGTGCAGTAATAATAATAATGTGATAATATAGCAACTGTTAATGAACCCCAGTCCAAATGGACATACTGTGGACCATACTCTGTTATATCTATTGTATTTTATTATTCTTATTGTTTTTAGTGTCTTTTATTGTGTATTCTGCTTTTGACCTTGAGTGTCATGAAAGGTGCCTATAAATAAAATGTATTATTGTTATTATTATTATTATTATTGTTGTTGTTGTTGTTGTTATTATTATTATTACCATTATTATTGTTGTTATTATTCTTATCATTATTATTATTATCACATTATTACCACCAGTGGAAATGTATCTCAACAGTTCTCATACAGCAGCATTCTCCTGAAATGCTCTTTTTACTTTCTCGTAATTACTTTAAAAAAAAAAAAAGCAAGAGAGAGAAATCAGCTCCTGATGTGAACATTCTGAACCATCCTAATCTACTCCTACTAAAGTGAACTCAATGATGATTCCCTCTTGATTGTAGACTAGAGGGAAGTGAACAGTTGTTATTAGCAAAGGTCATGTCCCCTAAACACTGCACGAGGACAGTTGTAAATCCTCTGGCACACAATCAAAAGCTGCAGGGAGACGTTTAACATTAGTGAAATTGGCATACAATTAAATAAACCTAAGGGAAATGAGGCAAATTAAAGCACTAGAGTGTCGTACGGGAGAATTTACTAAAGCACTGATGTTAAAGGAAAATCAGACCAAGCATTTATAAACAACTTTAGATACTGAAAATGACATCAACTAAAATCTAACAAAAAAAAGAGAAAAGTGATATGCAAGAGAGAAAACAAAACAATGCATTTCTATCCATGTTGCAAACTGGAAAAGGAGAGCTGTAGGTGCTGGTTTCATGAGTAGACCCAAGAAATAACCTAATTGGAAGCAGAGGCACTGACAGGTGTTCAGTTAGACGCTCCGCTTGTCAGCGACGCTGCTCCAGGCCCATCAGAGTCTGTAACCTCAGCACAGACAGTGATCCGTTGTCAGCCACATCATGGCCACCAGCCCCCAACAGCAGTGCATATACAGACGTGCCACTTTCTCAAGGTACATTTTACAACTTCAGGTTAGAGATCTATTGTATAAACACTGTAAAATACATTTCTAAATATAACTAGTCTTTGTTGCAATTGTTTGAACACTAGTTTGAAATCTAATCTTTATAAAACTACAAGAACACATAATAATCTAATTTAGATATTCATGCATATGTATAATGGTTTTTTTTTCTTATTTTCATAAGAGATGTCTTGACCACTCATTTTCCTATAGAATTGTTAGATTGATATTGCAAAACAACCCCTACAAAATAATTTAGTTCAAAGACATTTACTGAGACTATCAGAGGACTATAGCATTCATAGTATTTCAAGTTGTTCCTAATATTCATATTTAAGATTTATAAGATCCTATATAAGTCTGATCAAAAAGATGATGATGAGTTGTGATAATCAAATAATCAATGTAATAAGCAAACTCCACTGGATGACATTACTAGATGAGAGTACATTTTGTAATTACTTTGATTTTATTGTCAAACATTATTGTAAAAAAAAAGAAGAAGAAACTGAATCACAAGAGCACAGAAACTACATTGATTTAAGAAACTTTAGGATTAATTTTCAAAATAATGGTGGTGTAGACAGACATAGGATGTCAAATGGAAAGAAGCAACCAACATGTGATGCTCAGTTAGAAACGAGCAGTAGCTTAGAGAGGTACGATATGATGGATTACTTGGATTAGCGTCAGCGATGACCACTCAAAACACGTTTCTATCTTCCCCTTCGGTCTCGATGTTAAAACCTTAATGTTGTGCATATGTGTCCCTCGTGCCTCCAAAAGTGTTCTACCTCGTCAGAAATGGACTCTTCAAGACCTCTGAAGGTGTCCTTTGGTAACAGGCAACATGTCGTAAAAAGCAGATACTTTAAGGCCAGTAAGCTGCAGGTGGGCCCTCTGTGGATTGAACAAGTTCTCCCAGTATAACCTACTGATCCTTAATTGGATTGAGATCTGGGGAGTTTAGTCAAGGTCAAGTTAATATTTTCAACTCTTTCATGTTCCACAAACCATGTGTCGCGGAAGAGCACATTATCCTGCTAGAAGAGGCGACCATCATCAGGAAAACCCTGAAGGCATTAAGGGGTTTATGCATTATGTGTTGTGTCAGACACAAAGACCACTCTTTATTTCATAGTGACGCTCTGATGCTCATGTGCTCACTAAGGGTTATTTCAGCAACAGACAGGAGTCGGCATGAGCACTGTGGCCGGTCTGCCCCTTCACAGCCTACTATGTGGGAAGCTTGATGCGCTCCGTGCTCTGACACTGTTCTACAGACAGCATTTCATGCAACAGTAACTCTTCTGAGGGATCAGACATCACAAACCAGCCTTCACTAGCCATAATCATCAGTGAGCCTTAGGTGCCCATGACCCTGTCATCAGTTTCCTCTACAGGACCTGCTGTTTTGGAGATGCTCTGACCCAGCCATATAACCATCCCAGTGTGGCCCTTGTCAAAGTCGATCAGATCTTTTGTTGTTGCTGCGTACAATTCATCAGCTTTGAGAATGCACTACAGTGTCTCGCAATTCTTGACACAGATAGTTCACTTTTGTTATCATACTTCCTTTGATCCACTCAATGCCCCTCCCACCGCTCCCCGCTTGGGAAAAGTAAATGTCATAAAATAAAGTTTGGACATACATGAAATGTATAGAAACACACACACACACAAATATGTAAGCATGTCCCTGTGGGGAAATTAATTTACATGATAAGCTCCCTATTCCTTGTCCTAGTCTTATTTGTTTGAGATAATTCATGCTGATCACACATACACACATACATATATATGTATGCCCAAAAACAGAAGCGATATAATTAACTCCTTAAAGGAAATATTTTCAGGGGATGCTAAATAAGACTTGGACACACTCTTTTGTTACCATGGAGACTCAGTTTACAGAAGCCTACTATTTTTCAGTGGTGTTGGGAAATGAGCAAAAAGAACCCTTCTGTCCGTATTTAGTTGTGTTTTTCACATTTGCAGCTTATTTCATCATAAAATAACTCTTAAATATGTGGTAAGTATATATGCGGGTGGGTTTCCCCTTATTAAAAAGGGATTTGTTGTGAAAATCAGCTAACAGGGGTGTGCCTTGAGATTTGGTGCTGGCAGGGTGCCGTTGTCCCTCTGTGTCTTAATGGGGCCTAATAACAGGGGGAGTCTAGATCAAGGCCACATCCATGATCTCTGAGTAGATGAAATGAAACACTGGGCACGTATTCACTCTCTTGAGAAAACACTTCAGAACCAATATGCAGAAAAAGCGAACATTTGTTTGATAAAACCAAATAGAAGACACATTTGAGGTAATTCTGAACAGCAGCTACCATGAAAGCAGCTCCTTAGCCGCTACAGTATTCAACCAACATAGATTTCAAATATAATTTCAGACATGGCTTCATTTTTCTTGCATTTGTATATTAAAAACTTCATACAATGTTAAGTAACACAATGCTGGTAACAACTGTATGTTTACAGGTTTCTTGCTAAAGCAAAAGGTCAGGAATCTGCTCTCTTTCCGAAGACACTCAACACTACTAAAATGTTAATTTTAGGAAAAAACATTTGGAGCACTGGATGTAAAATCACACCTAATTACAAAAGGATGGGTAAACTTTTAAATAATTAAGACTTTTAAATAAAAAATGTTTATAAAAAATGCTATTAAGAATAATTTTCAATAACCCTGGTTGCTGAATTTCCATGTTCTGATCCTTACTGAACAAGATCATGATCATGAGGGTATCTGAGCAACACTAATCTAACTGAGTCAAAGTAAAACCACTTAAAACGCATCAACTGACCACGTCTCAAAGCTGAAAAGTCAGGGACAGTAAGGGAATGTCTGAAGCCCAAAGTAGCTCCGACCACAAAAAAATTACATCAATACATTAGGTGTCAATAATGTTAAAACCAGTTATATTCCTACAATATCCCACGACACAAATATACTTACATCTGACCGTGTATGACATATATATCATACAAGATATCATATCATCTAAGAAGATTGCAGTATACACATCACACAAAAGAAAATCTACACAACTCTACACAATATATAGACCACTGGACCACTGGAACACCAGTCTGCACTTTTAATGGATCCTAAAATCTTCTTCTGCTCTTCATAAGGGTATGCCTTCCTCTTTGAATACTGCAAATTTTCTATTTAATATTTATTTTGTGTGGCTTAGTTCAATGCTAATGACAGGAGGAATATTGGGCAATATTGGTATCAGATGGATGGATGGATGGATGGAATTTCACGTGAGCAGTATTTTGTAAATTCTACTGCACTGACAAGTCCAGACAACATTACAAATGATGCAAAGACTTATTCCATCTGTTATTAATGTTAATTAATTATGCGGCCAGAAAATAATTAACAGGTTGTCTTATCAAATGTTCAAATGGGGGGCTCTACCTTTAAATACACTGCTCTAGCTCATCCAGTGGTTGTAGAAAATATAAACTGTATTATATAATGTACTACAGTTTCACAACACAAAAAAATATGGATAAAATGTAAAAGGGTTTCAAGTTATAACTGTAATAACTGTAATAAAAAGTGAAAATAAAGTGCTGTTGCACAGAAAAATAGAACACAACTACTTCTTTGTTCAGGCATGTGAGAAATAGAATTTAGGTGTGAGCACTCTGGACAAATTTAACATTACAATTATCACTGAACTGTAACAACAACAGTTTAAACAGTTTCCAACTTCATGCAGCTGTAATGCTGGAAATGTTTACTAAGCATCATATAATTTAGTCATAGTAATCAATTATATTATTTTAATCAACAGAACTCATGATCCTGGTAATTTTGTCATATTTTACATGATCATATATTGGAAGTGGTGCTAACAATAGATGAAAAGGCAGAATGCTAAGGACCTAGGAAATTACAGATTAAGTTTAATCGAAAGAGTCAATCTAAAAGACTGAAGCTTTGTCTAAATCATTAAATCAAGAGCACTTTTGTGGAATACATTAATTAGAATGTCTCAGTTTATAGCCACACAAATACAGACGAGTGAGGAAAAATCATGACATTGTTATACTGGATATCATGCAAAAGGGTTTGAAAAGAATGCACTTTGATATTAAAGCCTGTTTTACAAAAGTGCCACCAATTCACTTCAATTACTGTGAAAAATGTCTGTTTCCTCTAATTACCAGACAGATTAAGAAGAGATTATCCAGCACGCTAATCTGCACTATAGAGGATGATTTAACAGAGATGGACAGAGATACACTGAAAGGTGATTATGAGGAGCAAACATTAATGTTTTTTTGTTTTTTTATCGTTATCTGTTAAAGGCAAAAGTGAGAGATTTGTTGATAATAATGAAAATCAGTTTTGTTTTTTGTTGTTGTTTTTTGTTTTGATTTGTTTTTTTGATTTTTCCATGCATCTTTCTAGTTGCATGAATTTAAATACAGCTTAAGGCTGCAAGCATGATCCTGTGGTGTCAAACTGACTGATCGTGTCTATCAACATCAACTGAACTGTTCTCTGCAGAAAAAAATGAACTCTTTTGTCTGCTGGTTGTGCATCTGTCATTTCAGCTCAGTCTCATTTTGACAAATATTCTGCTAGAAATTGTTTTAGGTCCAAAACAACAATATTTAACAAACTATACTTTGGCTATCTCGAGTGACCCATGCACAAAACACAGGGAAATAATAAGCTAACAAGACTAAAGTTGTCAACAATAGCTGTGGTCCACATCTTGTCAAATTAGTCAAAACTGTCTTGTGCACAGCAAAACATGATGATCCTGGAAGTCATATTTGTCCAGAGCTGACACAATACTTGGCCACGGCGGGCAGATACAGATAGAATCTGAGGATCCAGACCCATACAAGTCATCACAGAGGAAAACACAGTCATGAGGTAGAAATTAAATCCTCAGCAAGGTTTCCTGAAAGCACTGCTTCCTCTACAAAATATAATAACTGAGGCAGCCTGTCACAATGCACAAAAGCTCTGAGAGCAAGTGCTTTGTCTATAAGCTGTCACTGCAGCTTGCCTCCAGAGTTGTAAAACACAATGGAGGTATTTTTTCACTTCTATCAGTTAATTCAGTTTAATGCACGGGCCCCAACAAATTCAGAATGCTTCCTCGTGTTGATAGCTGAATTTGTGATGCACAGATTTTAGTTTTCTCTTCAAGGCTGAACTGCTGGGAAACACAATCCTGCAGTTTGACGACTTGATGTTTCAGCTCAAAAAGCCTCATATTCTGCCTTCAGACATAGACTTTCCACTCCTAGTTTAGTTTCGGTAAGAATCGGCATCCCGTTAGGTCACAGTTTGAAAAACAAATAGTTATTTGTGGACAGGAAGACTAAGCAAACACCAAACTTAAAAATGGGCAAACATCCCTCACAGACAGAGCCTATTTAACAACTAAATGTTGAATCAGCTATAAATACGCGGCTACGCTATAATTGTTTTCTTCTGCCATCTAAACCAATGAGCCTAGAGGTCCACTGCGGTACAGTGATGGACCACATCACTGGGAAAATGCACTGTACCTCAGAGCCTGGGCGAACTGCCTGTTGAATGCACAACAGCCTCAGCCAAAACACACAGAACCAGCTCAGTGTGCTACACTGTCTGTGTGTGTGTGTGTGTGTGTGTGTGTGTAGGTGTGTGCGTGCATGTGTGTGTGGGGCAAACTTACTGGACACAGCTATGACAATATTTGAAAGCACATTTAGAAATCACAGTATCCGGTAAAGGGAAACCAGACAGCTGCAACTCAAGAGAGGTGAAACAGTTCAGGTGTTTCTGCTGCAGAAATAAATGAGACATTTCGCCCATCCCATTATCCTCCACTATAAGAATTGTCTCGGTTGAGGCAGGTGAGAGCTCTGCTTAGTGATTAAACAAACTCTAGTAATCACAATCCTCTGCGTGTCAAAGAAACCAGTCCACAAGACTCCACACAAACACTTTTTGTATTGTAACTCAGATGATGCTCTTCATTGAACAAGAGCGTAACCGCTAATTCCAGCTTTTGCTTGTTTTGCTGCCTTAAGTGCCTCTTAGGTCCAGTTTGGAAAATATCAATATACCTGTAGCCTGAACAGAAGCAGATGCATTGTTTCACATATCAATGTGTCCACATGTAAATAAGCAAACTCAACGGTGACATACAACTAAAATTCAACCAGGATTTCCTCTGTGTTGCATTTTGGAGGGAAGCATCTTTAAATCTGAGCAGATGCATGCCAGTTTGACCTTGATGTTCAAGAGGAGAAATGAGCAGATTTCATAGAAGGCAATTTTTCAAATGGGCTTAGATGTTGTTTTGGTTTTTGATTTTTTGTTTTGTTTTCTTTTTGTGATTTGTCTTTTAGGACTACAGAGACTAATAGCTGCTCACCTGCCTGCTCCGTGTTTCACATACTGTGCACACAGGAGGGCACCTCTGGACCACCACAGGTCACATGTGCAATATCAAGTGAAATTTGATTAGCAATTACACAGAATAAATGGCGGTGTGTGATAAGAAATGAAACGACTCACCAGGCAAAAACCGCTGAGGAGTGAGATGAGAAGAAAGTCCAGATTGTGAAGCAAATGAGAGGATCCCATGCCTGAACTGAGGCAGCTCTGTACCTCCAAGAGTCCTTGCAGGGCTCAAACAAACGCCGGTGAAGCTCAGATGCAATTATTTAATCTACTTAACTGTCTTCAAAGTGGAGCGAGATGTGTCTTTTCACTCCATCTGGCCTCTCAATGCTTCTGGCGGCTCGTGAAATCATAACTCTGTAATCGCCTCGCTCTGCCCTCGATTTAATTTCCTATAATCTACTATATGCTCCGGCTCAGCCCGCTTGCTTTATTTCTCTGCATCTGTCTTTTTTCCTCTTCTGAAATTACATCCACATGTCAGAACTATTTATGTCGCTCTCTCCCTCTCTCTCTCTCTCTCGCTCTCTCTGCGGTGGGAAGTTCAAATGATTCTTTGTAGGGAAGAAACCAACGCTGTATTTTTAGGTCTTTTAAATTTCCCCTCAGACTAACTTAAACACTTCAGTATGGAGCTGTGCGCCTTATGGTTTCTTCCAGTCTTCTCCTCCAAAGGTTAGAAAAAGAAAAAAAAAAAAAAAGGAGGGGTGGGGGGGCTTGAATTGTGTCACTCCATCACCAGTCCTTGTTGAATTTCACAACTTCGTTCGCTCTGAGTCATGTCACCATCAACGCAGCCTTTCAGCTCCGCGCAGACGGCAGGATCTCAGGCACGTTTCACTTTTCACATTTAACAGTAAATAATAACAATACTGTGACAGAGCAGAGCGTGAAATAAACTTTTCACAGAAGTGTATTTGACTGATTCAACTCAATGAATGCGCGACTGCACCTCGCTTCCCCCTGTTTTTTCCCCCAGAATAATGAGCATGGATCATGTGTTATGTCTAGAACTCGCGCCCAACTCTAAATCTGGCGTGGCAATCTAACAGTAGTTGGGTGTGGGAATCTCCCAAGCCATTGGGGAGTTGAAAAAAAAAAAAAAAAAAAAAAAAAACCTCCGCAGACAGAGAGAGAGAGACAGAGAGAGAGGGAGAGAGAGAGAGAGACGCCAACTTGGCCTCAGGAGTCTCTACTTACTATCAGGAGGAGAGAGGCAATATCACCCTGAATGACAAAAAGTTAATTCGCAAAAGTGCAAAAAAAGTTGAAGTTTTCTCGTGGTGGGAAGCGGCTCCAGCTGTGGCAGGCGGCAGGTCGTGTTCAGTAGTGAGGGAGGATATGTGGATGGAAAAGCGGGGGGATGCGAAAAGGAGGCAGGTATAGGCTGGAGCGTTGCAGCCTCTCATTGGTGCGCTCGCTCTTACGTTGGACTAAACCACGACTCCGAAATGACATATTTTCTCACCCCTCAAACAAACTCCACATTCAACAGATCGCGGGGCGCGTGCCAAACCGCTTTTTCCCCCTGCAGTCTCTCAAAAGTTGCATCTAGTTGGATTGGATTACCGAGACATAATGCAGGAGATGTCGTGTTTATCGGAGGTACCGTGTTGCTTAACTTAAAAAAAAAGTATATATATTGCATTTAACCATAAGAGGAGGGGTGCAACTTTCCCCCCCAACAACGTTTTAAGGTTTGCTCAGAAATCAAAGATGATTTGCCTTACAGTTGCTTCATGAATGAACACTCTCAGTGGAGCCTAATACGTGCTTTTCCACTTGAATACACCAGAGGTTTCCGCGAACCCAAACTGAACATTAAGGTTCAAGGCCTGCTTATTTCAAATATAATTTAATTCTATAAAGCAGCAGGAGCTGACGCCCCCATTCCAAAGTTGACCTCTCTTATTTCCAAGCCTTTCCTACCTGCTGCACTGAGGCCAGTGGTGGGTCTGTGCTCTGAAGTGTGAAGATATCCCACTGTTTGAGTGCAAAATGCGTCATCAAAAAAAAAGTGAACATAATAATTTAACTCACAATCAGTGCTGACTATTCTCAAATATCTGAGAGCACATTGCAGTTTTTGCATGCGTGGTCTCAGTAGTGAACAGGCATTTGACTGTGGCAACATGAGTAACATATTCCAGCCACTAAACCATGTAGGGTCACAGCCATAATAGCAGAATGATTGTGTGATTCAGCAACTGCCTCACTGGCTCTATAATATTTAAGATTCAGTTTATACTAAACAGCAAACAAATGCACGCTGAAAAACAGCACTGCTGCAAAAAGCTTTCACCGCTGACACCCAGAGATGAACTGCTTTTGTGAAATCAAACAGCATATGCATTATCCATCAGAGAGAATAGCATTAAAGTCATTGACAGCCATATGCTATTGCCACTCAGAGCTCAGGTTCGAAGGAAAAATGTATCCACCAAAGTCATTTATTTTAAAGTGTCTCCTCATGTTCCTGATGATATTGTGTAATATGAAATCTAACATGCAACAGTTATTATTTGTGCGCTTGGAAACACTAAGTTGTGGGTATTGTGTGATTAAAAGCAGCGTGCAGTTGCCTTGCTATGTCCAACCAGTTTGCTATTAAAATATAAATTACATAATGAGTGAATGTGCATTACCATAGCCCAGTACTATGCTTGTGTGTAAGGATGTTGCAACAGCAGTTTCAGCCTGTAATCTGATCATTGTCAAGAGGGACCAAGAAAGCTTTACTCAAGGCTCAGTTCTGATTTGAGCCTTCACATCTTCCTAAATTTGCACAATCTCCCATAGCCATATTGTTGGGGTTACTTAAATATATGTTTACAAACATAAATTATGCATTTATTTCTATCTTTTCACTGTAGCGTCCACTGCCACTGCTGGTCATCCTCTGCCTGAAAATGTTTCAGTTCCTGCCTTTTTTAAGACTCACCTGTTTGTTGGAAGACAAAGTTGTCAGCACGAATCCAAATGAATGCTGAATTTGTGACCATGTGAAGAATCACCAGACAAATTCAAGTGTGGTCCATAAAATACAACCGTGTTCACAACGATAGTAGCATGTTTTTCTTTTTTTTTTAAGTGAATAAAGCTCAAATACCTTTTATTTCCAAACATTCAGATGCATTTGGGAGCACTGTACATTCGATTCCAAATCAAAACCAATAGAAATGTTTTTCAATTTTCTTTATTATTTTACTGAAAGGAAAGATTAAATGAATACTGGATTTTTCAAAAAGTAACAGTGTCTGCATTCTTCTTTCCAAATGCATTCAATTACTGTACAAACTAAGAAATGCTTTCCTGTCAACCTCTGAACTAATATTTAGTGGTATAATCTTTCTTTCTGAGAACTGATTCACATCTATGTTGCATGGAGTTGACCGACTTCTGATGCCTGTGAGGAGGTATTCTGGCTCACAAGGATTACCACCGAAAGTTATCTATTAGATTAAGGTCCAGGGATTGGACTGGCTACTACTTAATGTTAATCTTGTTAGTCTGAATCAAGATGTTGGTCGTTAATGGTGTGTTTGGTATCATTTCAAGGGCATTTTCTCTTCAGCATATGCAGACATGACCTCTTTAAGCATTTTTGATCTATTCAAATTGATTTATGGTATGTGGTAAATAGACCCGACACCATAGTATGAAAAAGATCACCACATCTATCATTTTTCTAATCAAAGTACACTGTTCTTCTGAACAATATCTGGAATAACCCATTTTCCTCAGTTGTTGTGTGCTATTTGTGTATCTTGAAATGTAAAATGTAAATTCATTTCCCACACACTAGCCATGTTATTGTAGATATTTATAATTGTCATTCTCCCTACAGTATCAAAAAACTATGTTTTCTGTCAGTGAAACTGTAAATGAAACAGGCTGAATGTAGCTGTGACAGTGTTTTTTTTTATTTTTTATCTGTATTTGAGTTTGTGCTCAGCCCATCAGCCAGTGCCAGAAATGGAAGGTATATCTGAAATGACATTCTGACTCATCTAATTTTAATTACATTTTCTTTTCTTTTCTTTTTTTTTGCTATTCCAGCTAATTAAATTAAACAGTAGAAAATTTTGTCAAATAAATCTGTTATCTAATCTTTTACCATGAATGAATATCAAATAACATCAAAATGGTTCCGTACTGTCAATGAGGATATCAGTTTGTATTTTCTGAATGTTATTTTAATTTTAGATATCTAAAGTTGCATATAAATTTCAAATTTGTTATAACAGTGCTTATCTATTGTTACATGCTTTTTGTCACAATATGCAAAATCTCATAAAGAGTTTCTTCATTTTGGACTAGATTGTGGAAATCTGAATGGGCTGGGACAAGTTTGCTGGTTTAATGTGTAGTGCAGATGGAATATCAAAAATGAAAATGCTAGATAAGAAATGCAACTGGGTACATTTCAAAATGAAAGACCAATGGACATGACTGAAAAAAATGTTATCATGTCCTTTGAATAATGATAATTTGTATATCTGGAATGATGTTTTTTGCGGAGATAAAATGTTATAATTGTCTGTGAAGAATTTATTATCATTATCATTATTATTATTATTAGTAGTAGTAGTAATAGTAGTAGGAGTACTTCTTTAAAAAAAAAAAAAAAAAAAGCTACAATGCATACTGTATGTAGTTTAGGTTTTGTATGTTAAAACACATTCTTTCTTGAATCACTACCTTGTTGTGCTGAACAGGTTTATTTATTCAAATGATCCCAGGAGCTATGTTGTTAGGGGCAAATACCACTGGTAGAGTCTCCCAAGGCCTTGGTCCATGGGGACGGGACAGACAAAGAGTGATTCAACTTGGATTATATGGAATTACAATAAAGAGCACGATGTCTCTTTTACCTGGTTAACGGGGACCCATGCCGGAGCCAGGCCTAAGGGGGGGGACTCATTTGTGCCCGGTCGCCATTGGGCCCTGCCGGACACAGGCCAAAGCAATAATGTGGGTCCACCCTTCTGTGAGCCTACTACATGCAGGAAGGACCATTTAATTTGGATGCTATACAGGATGGGTAGCAGTCAAAGCTTGGGCTTTGGCATCCCAACCCTCAGTCATTGAAACATGGACTTGGAACATGGAAACTCACTTCCCTAGCGGGGAATGAAACTGAACTTGTGTTTGTGGTTGAGCGGTGCAATCTCCCAAGTTGTATTCTGTTGTTGGACTTCAGTGCTTGTCATGGTTTGTCCATAACAAACATCATGTTTGAATACAAGGGTGTCCATAAGTGCACGTGGCACCAGGACAAGCCTGACTCAAAGTTCAATGATTGACTCATAGTTGTGCCGTTGGATTTCTGGCCATACATTTTAGAGAGGAGTTGAGTTGTCATTTGATCACTACCTGAAGCTGGATAGACCTGGTTGTCCCAGACCTGTAATTAGGGTTTGCTGGGGATATTTGGCAGAGGATGCTGTCAGAAAGACCTTCAAGAGAGACCTGAGGGTGTGTTCCAATTTCAGAACACTCACAGTCAGCATCCCTGTATGGTCTATGGACAGGTGCTGGCAAAGAAAGTCCAGTTGATAGTTGAATCTCAAACTTAGTAGGAACAATGTGGGTTCTGTCCAGGCTGTGGAGCCATGGACCAGCTCTTGCTAGGGTCTTAGAGGAAGTTTGCACAACCTGCACATCATTTTTTTGTGAACTTGCAGAGGACATTCGACTGTATCCCTTGAAGTATCCTGTTAGGGCAGTTGGGGGAGTATAGCATACTGGGTCCATTGCTGGCGATCCAGTGCCAATACAAACAGAGCGACAGTTTGGTCCAAATTGCTATAAGTAAGAATCATTTCCAGAGAGAGTGTGACTTCAACTTTTATGGCCAGAATTTCAAGGCACAGCTAAGGTGCAGATGGGATTTGTGTTGGTGATCTCAGGATTTCCTCTCTGCCTTTTGCAGCTGTTTGGCCCTGTTGGTTTCATCAAGCTGCAATCTTCAGCTTGCATTGGAGCAGTTCGGAGTCAGGTGGGAAATGGTGGGGGATGAGAATCAACACCACCAAATCCGAGACCACGGTTCTCAGTTGGAAAAGGGAGGAATATCATATTCAGGTTTAGGATGAGATGCTGTCTCAGCTGGAGGAGTTTAAGTATCTCAGGGCCTTCTTCACAAGTGAAAGAAGAATGGACTGCGTGATAGACATGCAAATCAATGTGGTGTCAGCTGTGTAGCGGTCAATTTTTATTATGACCCTCACTTATGGCCAGGAACTGTGGGTAATGACCGGAAGAATGAGATGGTGGATACAAGCAGCTGAAATGAGTTTTCTGCAAAGAACAGCTGGTCTCTCCTTTAGAGATAAGGCGTAAACTCACAACTCCTCCAAATCAAGCAGAGCCTGGATGAATGAATGGATGGATGCATGGGTAGATGGATGGATAGATGGATATTAAATAAGAAATTTCAACCTTATAAGGATTTAGAGCCTTATTTTTATTAACTTGCACAATCAAAACTAAATATATATTGAAAATGTTTGAATTGGCATCTGAAGAAAATGGTTTACACTAACGATGGGTTACGACTAACCAATTATTCTAGTAAGCATGTTGAATGCATTCTAAGAAACAATGTCATTGGTGACATGTATATAAATTAAAGAACTCAAAATGCTAAAGAAGCTTGTATGAAGTGTATAAAACTCTAGAAGTCTGGAAATGGACCTTATGCTGTATGTGAATTGATTTGTGAGAGAAATTGGTTTGCTAAGATCCTTCTGTCACTCTACAATAAAACAATCCAGTATCTGAGTTTGGAACATGTAGGTCTTCTTGATTTGAATCTCTTGTTTAGTACATCAAATATGCAAGAAAAGTGCATAAGTGAAAGATTAGAAACCTCTACTGCAACCTTGATAGCTGTACTCTTTCAAATCTGAATATTAATATTTATGAGGACATGATAAGTCCCCAACTTTCATCAGAGAACCTTAATTACCATCATGAA
The DNA here is from genome assembly GCA_037176975.1 of Arrhamphus sclerolepis. Classification (NCBI taxonomy): domain Eukaryota; kingdom Metazoa; phylum Chordata; class Actinopteri; order Beloniformes; family Hemiramphidae; genus Arrhamphus; species Arrhamphus sclerolepis. Next base: position 14,250,378 of record JBAMYA010000009.1, read on the forward strand.
TAAGTTATTTTGGTGCTGTGAAATACTAAATAATCATATGTTGCTATAAACAAATGGCATAAAAGCATGCCCATTCATTTGCCAAGCAGAAGGTGGCCACCCACAGTGTCTCTGTTGGAAACTTGAAACACTATAAACTGCAGGTGGTTAGTGGTGTTCATGATATCTCTGCTTAATTTCTAATTTGTGTGTCAGGGTCTGTCTTTTTCTCTCCCTGTGCTCTCTAAAAAAAGCCGTTCTTTTCAAAGGTTCTCTTTGAAAGGTTAAATGTGCCTTTAAGCCAATTACTGTATCTCCATGCCACTTCTGCTTCCAACATTATTCTTATCACAGAAACACAGCGCTTCTGATCCTTGACGTCCATCTGACATGATTAATGTCCACCACAAGTGACTAACTCCAAGTAGGAAGATATCCACAGTGACAAGACAGCCCACATCTATCTGTCCAATCTTTTGCGCTCTACCAAATATCATCCTTCTTCTATCATCTGTCTTCTTTCTATCCCAGTGGTCTGGCAACTGTTATCCCATGCAGGCAACAAAGAAATTGAAAACTCATTAACAAGATACAAATAGTTATTATTGTCTAAGCTATTTGCAGAAGGCAAGTATATAAACTAGTGGTATCTTAGAGTTTGCCAAGATACCATTATAACCTAAATCCCACCCAGATGCTTCTTTTCTTGCATTGTTATTAGCTAAATAATGGGACTCAGATGTCGGAGTGTATAAACTGCTTGCCCGGAGGTGAATAATTGGCAATCATCCAGCAGGTTGGACACAGGTTCATGTCAAAGACAGCAGATATTGCACCCAGGAAATAAATTTTTCCTCTGCTTTATCTCACTGTCACTCAGGTTAATTTGAGATGGCTTCTGCCATGCTTTGTGTGGCCATTATGTTGGGTTTGCTTTATATATTTACAAAAATAAATAGATAAATAATCATAAAAGTAGTCTGCAGGGACACATGGTAGTTTTCATGTGTGTCCATTCATAGAACCTTTCGGTTTTGTTTGGCACGCATGACTGTGTGTGGATTGCTATTTATATATTTTAATTTCCATATGATCATTTTTTTTTTACATACATCAGTTCATGTTTTCACCTTTTTTTTTTGTTTTGTTTTTTGTTTTTGCATAGTTCCAGCAAATCAACTTTCACATTTGCAATTCATGGCTTTATGTCCAGTCACTAGGTTATTATGATTTATTAATGACAAAGCCTACTATCCCAAATTAAAAGAAAACACAAAACACTTTTTCTATGTTCTTCTTGATTTTACCAGTTCCATATACTGCTGTCACAATGTGAAAGAAAATGTCATGTTCAGTATTGTCAATAATCTTTTTTTGCTTCAAAACAAGTCATGAAATACCCTTAAGGGAAGGTATTTCTAGTTGGATTGGGGTCAGCCCATCTTTTCTGATGTAACTTTTTTTTGTCTTGACAGCTCATTCATTCCGGTCTCCCAACGGCATACCCTAGAAACAGAGTAAAGGAAGAAAGCTGTTCAAAGAGAATTCATCTTTGATACCTTGAAAACAGGCTACAAATACAGTTGAAGGGCCCCCCAAACTGTAAATAAATAACTATGATTTAAAGTACAGTATAAAACTGTATATGTGGGTATGCCATGTTGATCAAATCACTCACTGCAACAAGGCTTGTATGGGAGGTAATTTCTGCACAGTAATTTTAAATGATTATTTTCTCTTTCTTCATCCATTAGTTATTAAAGTATTTTTTTTCTAAAATCAGAAGATTCTATAAAAGTGTTGATGATTATTTACACTTACCTTGCTCACAATGGCAAAGATAAGTAACCTATATGAAGCTGAAATTTCCAGTTTGTCAGTTTAGACTATGACAAAGAACTGTAAAACTGATATGATGTTGTTAAAGAAACAGAGAAGATTGGTTGAAGATTATCAAAAAAAACAAACAAACACATAAGGCATCTAAAGAACCTCAGGCTGATCTGCAGCAATCTGAAGTGCTGGTGTCAGTTCTTCACCATAAGCTGCACGTTGAACCAATTAGAGTTCCATGGCCAAAGGCCAAACGGAGAACACTGTTGACAGAAACTCACAGAGATATGATTCTCTTTTAAAGACCAATGTTTTAAAAGAAGCATCTTTTTTGAGCTGCGGAAAGAGGCAAAGCAGATCTTTTTTTCTTTTTAGGACAACAAAATTAAGCTCACAATAAAAACGCATTACCTGGAGTAAAACAGTTGTAGAAGTTTAAACGTGCAGTGAAGATGCTTTGCCACCTCCTTTGAAGGCATCAAATGCATCAGTGAATAAATTATCTGAAGATGTTCAGATCATTTTAGAAGGAAATGTGTTGTAATGAAATGAGACTTTTGGGTCCTATAACAGGATAACAGCATAAAGGACACATCCACTAGCACAAAAGACTAGTTGAGACCAAAAAGATGAACATACCAGCAATGAGTACCGACCTAGATATGTGAAGTGAAATTAACATGTAAGATATGACAGTAAAAAACAAGTAAAAAGAGGTTTACAATGGAAACTCTGAGGTTCTCATAGTTTATCTTTGCTCCACTGCCCCAGATAGACATCTGGCTGGAAAATAAATATGATGGGGACAGAGCAGAGCGGGCCATGTAACTGATCAATAGCAAACAGCAACAAATGAAAAACAGCTGAGACGAAAGGACTGTTTGTTACCTCAGCACTGCCTCTGTGTTGTGGAGAGACCACAGTTGAGCATGCAATCAGAAATAAACAAGGGCTTGTCACAAAGAGTTGGTGTTGTGCTTGTTGCAACACAACAAGGACTTCCAGTCACTGGCAAGAGGCCACCCGGTGTTGTACTTCTGCTGAGGAGAATGGCTATACAGGATACAGTATTATTATTTTCTCTTCATTGAAATAAGCAAGTGAAAAGCTTTGCGTAGTAGGTGTATGAAGAGGCTGCAGGCAGGTAACCACAGATACAACATAGGATTTCTTTAAGGGACATCAAACTAATGTAAGAATACTTCTATAAAAGATTGCATTGGAAACTTCAGAATGATGTGGTGATGCGTCTCAGCAGGGTTTTTTTTCATCCTGATGTTCAAATCACTCCATTTTTTCCTCCAAGTTATTAAATCACGCTATTTAAAGTAATTGAATCGCTTTGGATTTGAATGAAATGAGTTTGGTTAAACAGCAGGAGATCAAGCTAGTCACCCTGTGACCATATGAGGGCAGCATGGTTCAGCACACTGCCTTGGCTTAAAGGGAGACTTAAAGACTAACAGCCTGAAATAATAATTATTCTTTCTCATTACCTCTAAAATATCTGATGCATGAGGCTTTGGCTTGCAAATGCTGAGGATACTTTCTGATCTTGGATGTATGAAGTAAAGAACTGATCCAAGAATTGTTAAACTTTGATTTTTTTTAAACTTAAAATTGCTCACTGGTAGCACACAGATACTCAAATATAAAAAGGAATATCATTAATGTTCCGTGTAAATACGTCTGGAGAAAATCCTGCTTTGAATCTCTAAAAACTCTGTTTATATTATATTTCCAAAATAGAAAGTCCTGCCAAATGACACTGCAAATGAGTCTATGTTGGAGTGAAGCCTGGCCTGACATGCATGATAACTGCTTCAGCTGTCTAAACTGGGTGTCACATTAGGACTTACAGTAGTTGGACAAGGTGCAGTTTAATTACACGCTCTTTCACTTCACTAACTGCCTGACACCTGATTATGAACTCAGCACATCTACCAGAAGTCCAACTTGTTTGAAAACCACCTCAATATTAACACTGGCATGGTAACTCTGTGTCCCACATGCTCATAAATGATCACAGCTGGGCTATGTGGCCCCAGATTCACAGAGATGTCAGCAGAGCATATAGAGAGGACTCTATCTACATGTAATTACAGAGCATTGCACACCAGATCCTTAATTTGAAGAGCCCTAAATGTAAATATAACGCTTACCTGCTCCCGGTGTGGTAGGTAATCATTTCTAAGGAAGTGAAATGAAGCTGTTTCGTACAGCTCATGCACAGAATATCTACAAAAATGCAATGATAAGGATGTAATTCTGCAGACATACTGCCAGGAAAAATAAAAAATAAATAAAGAATAAACATTGCTCTTTGTTCAATATCATTCAGAAGCAAATGTTACATTATATATTACATTAATAATACTGCAGTTTAAATAATCGGTCATAATCGATTGACTCATTAACTCAGAGTCAAATGTCAGCTCAGATACTTTCTCCTTTCTTTTTTTTTTTCTGTATGCCTTTGTTAACTCAGGGGCACCTCATCCATGGATGTGGACGTGGGGAAGCACTTGTTCAGGAACTCCCCCCTGCCCACATCATTGGTGCTGGCCGGGGATTGGGCCAGCAACCCTCTGGTTGCAAGTCCAGATCTCTAGCCGGTATGCCACGGACCCAGCCAATTATTAATACTTCTGAATCACCCCCAACCCCTTTTGTTGTTGTTGTTGTTGCATTTATTTATTTGCAGACTGCACAAACCCCTATTTTTATTACTACTACTAATAATAATAATAATAATGATAATAATAATCACTTATTTTTCATTTCAGACATGCAGGAGGTTAATGAAGGGAAAAAAAGCAGACAATGTCAACAGAGGTAAAAGCCGCATTTAACCTCTGTGGGGTAGACACAGGCAGAGGATCTCCTCTTTTATTAACAAATGGATTTGCAAAAACCTTAAAAATATTTTAAAATAATTTTCCTTAAAGAAAGATTAATAGGCAGCTTTGGATCAAGAGCCATCTTTGATCAATATACCGCCATGGATAAATAATTAATGCTTCAATGTAACACTACACTAGTAAATAACATGTGGAACTTTGCAGTGCTAAAATGAAACCTTACGTTTACCTTCTCAGAAGTGGCATGGACATCTGGGTCCTAATGCATTCTGGGTGGATTATCACATAGTAAAAATGTGCTTTGTTGGCATAGAAAATTTTTTTCCAGATCTTTTTTTTTTCCTTTTGGAAATGAAACGAGTGCCATGTGCTCTTAACCAGACAAAAGTACCATCCAGACCATTAATAGCGACAAGTCTAAAAGGCAGGGTTTGTGATGGAAAAGGGTTGTCTAAGTCCCATTCACAAAGGTCAAATTCACTTTATTTTTTTTCCCAGAGACCGAGATGCATTTTCCAACTAGACAATGTAAAACCACATTTTGCACACATTGCAAATGTGTGATGGAGGCTGAAGAGGTTATATGTATAGGATAGCCTGCATGAAGTCCTGACGTGCCGTTGTGTGGAGGAATTCCACGTGAAAAATGGGACAACGCCATCGTAATGTTGCACACCTAGGGACGTGCTCGCAGGAAGAATGAGATGAAATCAAAACTGAAATATTTCATTGCTTGGTATCCTCAAAGCCACATCACCTGTGTTAAGAAACTGGAACATTTCAAAGTTACTGACCAATTGTTTTAGAATGTGTTGCAGATCTGAAATTAATATATAAATATACACATTTTTTATACACACACACACACATATATATA
>JBAMYA010000009.1:14273258-14290934 GCA_037176975.1 Arrhamphus sclerolepis
GAGTGATTTCAATTAACTTAATGTTTCAGATAAAATGTCAAGAAAAAGTCTTGAAGCTTCTAAGACATTGTAAAAAGGTTTTTTTCTGTTTGTTTGTTTGTTTGTTTTTTAAAAAAGAAGAGAAAATGACATTATAAATATTAGTAAGAACTTATCTTACAATCAAAATTGTTTATTTGTGGAAAAATACCTTGTGATGAACCTCTAATTAGATAATTTTGAGCAATTAGTAAAATGAGTTCCTATCTGTCACAGTTGGTTTCATGGGTCAGTGGACTTCTATGCTGCCTGCGCTCCTCAACCTTTAATCCATCATTCTGTTTTTTTCAACATGAAATATTCCTATCGAACACTGAGAATATTTTTTGAATCCATTTTCCTCCGTCTCATTGTATTTTATCACTTTAAACTGCGCTGGTAAAAACAATCCGCCAACAAATAAAAGAAATGAAAGTGGTCCAAGGTCTCTTTTCAGCTAAGCTTTCACATTGTCAGGGTTAGGGTTAGGGTAGTCTGCCAGTTATCATTATGTCAAACTCATTTGGGTTCATTCAATTTACAGAAGCCCAAAGACAAAAAACAAAAAACGTTTTTTTGTTTTCTATGTTTTGTTTTGTTTTGGTTTGGTTCTTGGTAACATTCCAGACACACAAAACACAATTCAGCACATAAACATGTGTACTATTTATGGCATCTTACAGAATATGTTCCAGTGATGGAGATGGATTTGGAAAGCCTTGTTGCAGACTCTGCTCTCTCTTTGTCTGTTTCCACCATACAGGAAACCACTAAATACCACCTTTTTTAAGAGTTGGAAATAAGAAAGAAAGACTAGAATTATTAGAAAGATTTTAAACCTTTTTTTGTCAACTAATCTCAAGCCTTGAGGCCGTCCAATCCCTGATGGCACATGGAATTCAAAACTGCATGAAGAAATTTTAGATAAATGTGCTGAAGTAGTCCGTGAGTTGAATTATAGACGAGGCGGGGAGATGCAATAATAGAATGACCCAAACTGCACAAGTAAATCAATGACAGTATGGCTGAAAAAATGAATTTATTCAAGTTCTAGGGCGGAGAAGTTAAAGTCAAGACATAAATCAAATTGATTTTCTGCAGTTTAACCTGAAGAGGGACATTCAATCAATACATTCTGGAAATGCTGTTGAACAGAAGGTTTTGTCGAAGGGGAAAGTCCAAGACCCATAAACAGGAAACGTGTGAAAGAAGCTCCATTTCAGTCAGCGCTTATTTCCAAAGGCTTACACAGTTTTACTTTTGAAAATGCACATGAGGAAGGAGACGTTTCACAAGTAGTCATGTAGAAAGGAGAATTCGTGAACTTTCTTCTTGTTCAGTATTTTAATACATGACACAACTTTAATGTTTTTGCTCAGTTTTAGGCATTCATCATAAAACAATGCAGATTTTTTTTTTTTTTAAAAAGGAAGAAGAAGGAAAGAAATTCCACAGCTATCAGGCTGCATTTTCAGATTTGTGGTTCTAAAAGCAAATATCAGAGAAAATGCTTGCTACTCTGACATGAATTCTTGCACGTTTTGAACTGTTGCAACACAATTTGGAGATTTTTGCACTCTTTCAATATTTACTTCTAGTATGACTGTATATGCAGGATATTTTCATGGCTGGGATATCAGTGTCAATATTTAAGGTATTTGACACATTTGAACCTTATATTTATTTGAACCACATATGATGCTCAGAATCTCCCTTCCCCTCCCTAACGCTCCATTAGCATGAAATTATAAATAAGCAGCAAAACACAGATAAATCACATTTTCTATTTGTTATTTAGAGCAGCGTCAGTGATGGAAACAGTGCTCACCAATAAATAAAATGAAATGTTAGTCTTTAAAAATGTCACTGGAACTACAGTGAATGAACTCACAGAGGTTTGTTGAGTAAATTTTTAACAAAGAAACGACAGCATGTGTGTAACCGTTTATGTCTCCAGTCACTGAAGGAACAAACTACAGTTAAATCAACCCCAAGTCAAAGATGACAAAATTATGTTATAACCAACATGCACTCGGGACATTTGATCCGAGGTCATTTTGACCTTCTAAATGTGCAAAAATTGTAAGAAAATTAAAAAAAAAAAAAAAAAAAAGCTCTATTTTGCTAACAATTGTAACTAAATGCAAAACAAAGAGTACTTTCTATTCACCTTTTATGCACAATATTTAAAATTACCTTGGTTTCTCTGCAGGAACACTTTTTTGTGGCATTTATTCCTTTGCAGGGTTACAGGGCTTTGCTGGAGCTTATCCCAGCTTTCTTTGGGTGATTGGCAGGGGCGACAGGTCGTCAGCCCATCGCAGGGCATGAATGTATATTCCATTCTGATTTAAAACTTTCTCGATTCATCTGGTTTTAGTTTCCACTCTATGCTATCTACAATTAGGCCGAGGGTAGATTTAGCTCTGGATAGTTCCTTTAAATGGCTTCAGTGCTCCTTTTTTGCGGCGTGTTATTTTCCTGTAATCTTGTTATACGCCTATTTGTTTATTTGCATCTCAAATAAGACACCCTTGAAAGAACATTATAATATAATCACTCCAAGTGATAATCATTCTGTGGTATTTTAACCAAAGCAATCTATGGACATTTAGTTGCATAATCTCTCCTTAGAAATAAAAAAAAAAAGTTGAATGATATGAATATATATATATATATATATATATATATACATATATATAGCCTATATATATTTGCTAATCATTGTATTATGTAAATGTTTTATTTCACCCACATGTTTTGTGCATTCACAGAGATATGCTTGTTTATGAGAACAGAACAGTCCTTTCCTCTGGTTTGTTAAGTTACATTTGTGGTGACATTTGTGGTATGTGTTTTTACTATCCAGAGATAGAACTTTTATTTACCACAGGTTTAAGTATTTAACATTTAAACTGAGACTATAATCTCACTAATGGTAAAAAAAAAAAGAAAAAGAGAGAGAAATGTTGGCCCTAGCATTGGCTCACTGACAGATTCATCCTCCTCTGCATCCTCTCAGGTGTTTTACAATGTGTACATTTCAACATAACTGCAGGTGAGGAAGAGTTCAGCATGCCAGCATCTGAAATTAGGTCCTCATGCGTTTGCACTCTTGGCATAACTTAAGCTAATAAGTTTTAGGAAATGCTTCCCTAGTTTACCTTCAAAATTTTTATTTTTTCTGTTTTCATTTTCAAGAAGTCTTTAGATGGGAAGAAAGCTAGCATATCAAGCTCACGTGACTAATAAAATTCCACTAATGTGCCAGAGGAACACGCATAAAATGTTTAGAAAAAAAATCTCTGCACCCTTAGATCCATGCAATAGTGTTTACTCCCCTTCCAAGCTTTCGGTCAAATAACCTTCTAATAAAATTAATAAAATTACACAAATTGTAATTAGCACATATTTTTTCTTTCTTTTACCAGCCACTGAGACATTACCAGTGTTACTGTGTGCAAAGCTATCACTTCTCCAGAGAGCAGCTCATTTAATGCCAGCCTTGACAGTGTGCAGCAGAGATCCAAATCAGGTCTCATTTGACTACTGTTACTGATGACTGTATCCGCAGTTTAACGTTTATTCTGTGAAATAACGACTTTGTTCACAGTTTAATTTACGTATATTCAAAGTGATCACATTAAGTAGATCACATGCAAGCATGGGGAGAACATGCAAACTCCACATCCGTGCTAACTACCTCGCACTGTGCCGCTTCATTACATGGCATCTACACCAGACAGACACGATGACATTATGACCACCTTCTTAACATTCAGCAGACCCTCCTTGTTCTCTTAACAGAGCTCGGACAAGTCAGGGTCTGGACAAAGGACATCTGAGGTTGTCTTGGAGTGTGTGGTACCAGGATGCTGGTAAACTCTGGTTTTCTCCTGCAGTTCAAAAGCATGCATGTCAGGCTAATTGGTGAGTCTAAAAAAATCAACCACAAGGATGAGTGTGAGTGGTTGTTTGTCCATATGTGGTCTTAGACTGGACTGCCCATCTGTCCAGGATGTCTCCTCTGAGGTTCTCTTTCTCGCAACAACTGTAAATCACATCATACTGCTGTTAAAAACAAAGGACTGATGCCTCATGATATTTCTGCAAAATGACACATTTAACACGAAGCGCTAAACATGACTCAGACTTGTGTGAATGCAATCTGACACAGTAGTAATTGAAAGATCACGAATAAGGACAAGGCACATCCTTTTTTTTCTTCCTTTTTTGATCCTGCATAGATATTGTAACACATATAATGAATTAAGACTCCTCAAGAAGGTGGACACAGATAAAATGAAGGTTTCCATAAGGGGTAAAATGCTGTAAAGGTAAGAGATCTATATAAATCACTTAAGAATCACATAGTGACAGATGTAAATAGTGGATTAAGTCATTGAAATTGATCATTGGTTTCTGTAAAGACATAAAAAACTTAAAATGCTTAAACTCTGTACCCCTTTGGACCACTGTTAGTCAGTGATACTTGTTGAAATTGGTAGGAGAAATGGAGAGGCACGTGACAGATACACATTTAAAAACCCCATTTCCACCAGAAACTTGTATGACGAATGTCTCCATCAAAAAAAAAGAAGCAAAGACCTGGCAGCTTTTTGCTGGACCACCTCCATTATTTGGGAGACAGATGTAAGAGGCAGTTCAGTTCTCGCAGCTGATGTTTCACTTGTACAGTTCTTCTGTACAATAGTGTACAGTGCACTGCTTCCAATGACTTTATGGTAAATATCATTGTGCTAGTGCTCTATTTACTAGAAATTTTAAAAAGTTGTTTTTTTTTCATGTGACATTTTGAAAATAGTTATATTTGCATATTTGCATATTTTTAACTGCCTGGTTCCTTTCCTTAGCAACTCCCTGCTTGTTTTAAAGTTGCAGCACTCAGTTAAGTTCAATATTAGCTTAAAGAATAAAAGTTTGAGTTTTAAATATTGATGATAAGAGAATCATTTTTCTTTCTTTGTCTTAGGTCTCCTGGCATGACCTGGCACGTGTGATGTCATTGGGCAGTTTTGAAAAGACTGAAATTCAGTCTGTGGGTGGAGGAGTGAGATGTAAAAAGGATGGTTAGGTGTTTTCAAACGTCTTTCTGGCTCTCCCTTCATGTGCTGTTAGTGATCCATAGCATGAGTCCTCTCTATTAAAGGATGAAATTATGCAAAACTGTAATTTATAGCTCAATAACATTAATGGGTTAAATTGAAGTTAAAATTCTACAAATTTACTTAAATTAAAGCAAATATATTTACTGAATAGGGAGTCTATATGAGGCCCTGCTGTAAAACAGCACATGCTTGTATGCGAGGAAAATTTACCTTTGATTGCAGCTATTTAAAGACCCAGCTCTGTTATTCACAAAAGTCCAAAGACCAGAGTTTTGCACAGGGAGGTGGTGGGAGTGGGACTGAAGAACAGAGAAAGGAGGAGGTCGAGGGAGTGTGAGGAAGCAGAGGGAGGGATGTGAGAGACCAGTCTTTTGGATTTCTCATTAATTCAGTGTGACCCTCTCTTTCAGTTTTTTCTAAGCCCGCCCACTGACCATTATCAGCACAGGCCTTATATATGCAGCCTGTTGGTGTTGTTGATGAGTACACACTTTGCAGAGGACAAGCTCAAACTGATAGCAGGACGGCCAGGCAGAAACCAACATGAGAGAGTTCAAGAGCAAGGACTTCTGGAGGGCAGTTCTGGCTGAACTGGTTGGCATGACCCTATTCATTTTTCTCAGCATCTCTGCAGCAATTGGGAACGAGAATAATACCAATCCAGACCAGGAGGTGAAGGTCTCACTGACCTTTGGACTAGCCATTGCCACGTTGGCCCAAAGTTTAGGCCACATTAGTGGAGCCCACCTAAATCCTGCTGTTACCCTCGGGATGCTTGCCAGTTGCCAGATTAGCATGTTCAAGGCAGTCATGTACATTGTGGCTCAGATGCTGGGTTCAGCCTTGGCCAGTGGTATCGTGTATGGAGCACGTCCAAGTACCACCACTGCACTGGGCCTCAATTCTGTGAGTAAAACTTTTTGTTTTGCTGTTCGTTGGAAAACATGTGATACTCTGTGATATTTGAAATGCAGGAGTGTCAAATAAAATTGTAAACTAATAACAAACGTGGTGCAGCATAATATGACCCAGCACTTCAAATAAGGAGTTTTTGCAATGAAATTTGAAACTAATTTGAGGTTTCTTTAGATGTTCTGTCATTGCATTTTGTTGTGAAGTGCAATTTGGAAATTGAAATATGAAATCTGCAATTACCAATTTATAGTTTTTGTCAGTTGTTTAGGTTTTGCACAGACAAAAGAAATGCATAATCTATCAGTACCAAGAAACCAGAAGTAGCTTGTCACCTTGCAGGAAGACACTGACAAACCCTGATAATTCCTAACTGAATGACCAATGAAAAACTTCTGCTCTTCTGCCAATCTGCTGTCAGAAATGTGGGGCAATGCCAGTGGATGCTAAATGGGAAGAGACAGTGATGAGAAACTAACCATTTAAATGACAAAGACTGACATAGTGCTGTTGTTTTGCAATTCTCCCCAACTCTCACAGTTGAACGGTGTCACTCCCAGCCAAGGCGTGGGCATCGAGCTTCTGGCTACCTTCCAGTTAGTGCTGTGTGTTATTGCAGTCACTGATAAAAGGAGGCGCGATGTCACTGGCTCAGCACCCTTGGCCATTGGCCTTTCGGTCTGCCTGGGACACTTGGCAGCTGTAAGTTGAACCTTACTATCACCTCTAAAGCAGTGTTTATTTAAGATTAGGTAGAACTCATTTAAGTATTGTGAGCTAGTAGTAAACATGTGAATGCATTTCATGCATTGCTTGAGTTTGCTGAAGATACTCTCTGATGTTGTCTCTTTTTTGGTGTTTACAGATCAGCTACACAGGCTGTGGCATCAATCCTGCTCGATCATTTGGTCCAGCTTTGATTCTGAACAATTTCACAGACCACTGGGTAAGTCACACTTGAAAGCACACATGCACTTTACCTACTCCTCACATTACTCTGCATGCATATTATATGTCAGGCTTAAATGATGAAATAACTCCCTTACAGAGGACTCCATGAAGTATGAATCCCCCTGTTTATTGTTTTCAATAAATACGAGTCATATGAGATTGTGAGAAAGGAAAGCATTTTGAACTTTTTCTTACATTCCTGTTGTTCCTTCACTGTAATGACTGACCAATACTATCTGTTGTAGGTGTACTGGGTGGGTCCAATGTGTGGTGGCGTGGCTGCAGCTCTTGTGTACGATTTCTTGCTGTCCCCCAAATTTGATGACTTCCCTGAGCGAATGAAGGTCCTGGTCAGTGGTCCAGTGGGTGACTATGATGTCAATGGAGGAAATGATGCTACCACTGTGGAGATGACTTCAAAATAGGGGTGATAACAGACACTACATGTCAATGCACTTGTCTATACCGGTAAATAAAGAAAATAAATAAATAAAGCCCTTTAAATTTAATGTAAGATTTGAGCACTTTTGTGTTATTTTGAGATGGTCATGTTTGTTGGCTTTGGGTCGGCTAGTTATACATTCTAACTCACTCCTTTTTTGACCCAGCACAAACCTTTTTTTTCTAACCCAAACTGTTACCTAAGCATGTAAGTTGGGGTCAGAAATCTTAAAAGAGCAGTGTGGTGAACTTTTTTTTTTTTCTTATATCAGTATTCTGCATTGAGCCATTTTTTTATTGTATATTTCTATGTACTTGTATCACTTCTTACTTCTGATGAAGAATGTATTGTGCGTGTACTCAAATGTCTTTCACTTTTTTATGTAAAATAAAACACTTGGTGGGAACGATCATTACTCTTTGTTCTTTGCTGTTATTAATACTGTTTCGTTTTTTTAATCATGATGCATACATATCATTAAGATTCATAGCAATATGAAAAACATTTACAAGAAGGATAAGTATTGTTAAAAAACAACAGCACATGCAGAGGAAAGGTTTAGTGGATGTGATTAGAATAGGCACCATGCAAATTTTGATTGCCGTGCACAACATGTACACAAATGCACTTAAATGAATCATGCATAACCCACGTTTGTTGCATTTAAGTGTTATGAATTCTCTAACAGATCCATGATTCAGACATAAATAAAACTTTCAAGTTACTTTAAAAGAGAAAAACATCAGCTCTGGAACCTCATACCAAACCCAAAGTATTGAGTGATTTTTTTAAGTAAGACAGAGAGATACATTTGAGTTAATCTGATGTTGTAAAGATTCAATAAATCGTTGCATAACCAAGCATTATGAGACTCTTGTAACATTGTGATAACCCTTGTGTTGTGTGTACTTCAGCAAGGAATTCATCAGCATGTTTTCCTGCTTCAGTATGCTTCGGTATGTCCATTTCTGTTCACGATTGCTGATTCTTACACGTCATTCCTTCTGTTTCTGAGCATGAGGTAGATTTACACCCTGGAGTGCTCACCAGCCCATTACAGGACCATGAACAGACTAGTGGGGCTGGTATGAACACACACTCATTCCTAGAGACAATTAGAATAATGCGTCACCCCAGCACACGTGTGTTTGGACTGCAGGGGAAAGCCCGAGTACCTGGAGAGAACCCACAAAGGTAGAAGTAGAACAGTAGACAGTGAAGGGAACCAACTGAAAACCCAAAAGCAAATTCAAATTCCTCTCAGATGTGTCTTTTGCACAGTGATATGTGAAAAGGAAAAAGGATAAATGCATGATGTTAGTTGTCTGGGGGAACTTACCTACAGGATATCACTGACCTCAGTGATTATATCCTTTCTTACCAGGTGTTCCTTTAAAGTGTCATGACAAGGAAAAACATCTTAATTTCATCGCCTCTCCAACAGGGCGACCCCACAATCTCTACACGTATTTCAGCTTGCTTCTCTGACCTCTCTGCTTGGATGGAAAAATGCCACCTTCAACTTAACCTAAGACTGAAGTCCTGATTATGCCTACCCATCATTCAATCACCCACAATATGACCATAAATACTGCCACTACTACCATCAACCTTGCAAAGGTAAATAAGAACCTGGGTGTCATGGTGGGTGACCAGTTATCCTTCTCTGAACACGTAGCTTCAGTCTTCTGCTCTTGTCACCTTGCACTCTACAACATACAGAAAATAAGGCCATACCTTACTCAACATGAGGTGCTCTTGGGGTCCACACCTGCTTATATGACCTCAGTGGGATTACCTGGCTTAACACCACTTCTAATGTGTTGCACTCATCACAAGAACATTGACTGGTCTTGCCCTCTCTTCCTACAAGGCAATCCCAGTCAAGACCATTCTAATTTAAGTTACTACTACTGATAATAAAATAACAAGAAGAACAAGAAGAAGAATTGTACATTGAGGTAAAAAGAAAAGGTGATAAACAATGGATATCTGTGTTTAAAGAAAAAAAAAAAAAGACATTACCTCGATATTCAAAAAGAAAAAGCTCTGTTTATTTTCATAGTTTCCCCAGCCTCTCCTGAGACAGTGACAGGCTGGGCTAGTCAAACCCCATTCTGCAAAAATGACAGGGAAGCATGTCACTTCCCCATTTGTTTGGCTGTTTTTAAAAGCCGTGACGCAGTACCTGTAGCCGACACAGTGGGCAGTCATATTAGTTTGGTGATGCAGGCTGGTCTGTTACTCTCTATTTTCCTTCATTCCAACTTTTTTTTGTTTGTTTGTTTGTTTTACATACTGCAGATTGAGCGTTTATTACATTTATGGAGCTGTGGAAATGGCCACAGACACAGGCAACTGAGAAAAAGAGAGACAAGGGAAGATAAAGATTCATGATGCTCTGCCTTGTGCCCTGTTAGGTCAGTCTTTCCTGATGGCATGTTGGTGTGACCTCCCACTTTTCTAAGAAACAACAAGAAAGGAGACCACTCCTTTCTTGTTTGTGCTTGCTTTTTGGTAAAGCTGTGTACTGATTGTAAACTCACAATGACTATTTCCCTCTTTTTTTTGTCTCCCCTCCCTCTCTTTCCTGCTTCATCAACCTGCTTTGAGTCAAACAGCGATAGTCCAATAAAATCTGACTCATAATTGCAGAAATCTAAGTGACATTTGTGAATGCCAGACTGCTTAACCGTTTTAAGCACGGCCTGTGATGCAGCTTGACATTACCCCTGAAATGCATTGCTGCTTTCCAAGAGCCCAATTTCTGTGAACCCAAAGTTACAACTTCATGGGTCATTTAAATATTTGCATTGTTCTGGCAGCCTGTTTTCAAGGAAGCTGATGTTTTCCAAGAATCTCAAATCCTACACTTCCGGACTCCAGTTCCTTTTGACTCCACCTCTCTGTTGAATTTCTGTGAAGTGTACAAGAATATCTTTTTTAATATAGGTGATTTTAAAGTGTTTAACCTGTGTAAATCAGATATATTCTCACAATATAACTTTGCCACAGTCTTACTGATTAATTTGTCTTTAATTTTGAGCACTGTCTTGAAGCGGCAACACTTAAAGTCATCATGACTGGTAACCAGACCATGAATGTTTCTACGAAAAATGTGATGGGAAGTGTGCGATAGCTGGGTAATATGTGATCAGGAGCCTTATTTAAGGAAAAGGACACCAGCACAGTGGTATTTACCTCTCAGAACAACGGCATCCTGGACTGTTATCTCAGGACTCTGGATTGCCTGCTGCAGGTGGATTCAGTGAGCAACATAAACATCACAATGTAGCATTTTTTTTTTATTTATCTTACGGTGGTTTCTGTAGTTACGCTTGCTGATTATTACTTTGGTGTTGCATTATATTGCCATCCATTTAAGCATCTAGAAGGCAAAACATTTGAAACTGTAAGTACATTTTCTCTCTGTTTAACAGACTAGCATTCATATTGATTATATACTTGACTGGATTCAGTTTCTGCATGATTAAATATTAGATAAGTTAACTGTTTCTAAATCCTGATAACGTTCATGCCTCCAGAAAACTATGGATGATTTGAATTTATCTTATTTATGCCTGAAAGTCTGGGGGCGTGAACTTCACGGGTGAGTGGTGGGTCCACATGTGATGAGCTGCTCCTGCTGGCACAAGATCAAAGCGAGATTTGAGAGGGATTGAAACCCACTTTACACAGATGATTTTTCATTGTTTTGAACCATTCAAAGATGGATGTCTAAAAAAAAAATAATAATAAAGATTAAAAGACAAAATTATTAGACTTTCATTCCTTAGGGGTTGCTACAGTGGATCATTGTGTCCCAAATATTGATTTGTTTTTTTTGACAGCTGCCCTTTGTGACTCAGTCCTCTTTATTCATCTGGGTTTGGGTCTGACACAATGACAACATTGCCTCATGAGCGCTTAGTGGCTGGGTTGATAATAACATTAATAGAGAAATAGGTCAAAAGTCCATGTTTTTTTATAGGAAATGATTAAATGTCTTGTATTCATCACAGTTCTGTGGAAGTTTCTCAAACCCTGATTTACTGGATTAGTTCCTGGAGCACTGGTTTACTCATTTTCTGAGCATGTGCACAGAGACATAATTGCAACATTGACAAGAACTCTCAAGTTGAACTGATAAAAAAGAAAGAAAACTTTGAGCTGTGTAACATCTAAGTTTGCTTTTATCTGTTTTTATTTCTGTTTGAAGCTTGATGTAGGTTTGCATATCAATGATGTGTCTGGTCAGTTTAGCTGTTAACAAGAGGTAGAAAGGTATTGGGCATGGTTTAGGAGAATATCCTGATTAAATACACTCATACAGCAGTTAAAAACAAAATGAAAATTTAACATTGAACATTTTCTTTACAATTATGTATTACAGCTGTTTGGACCTCTGTTACAAATTTTGATTGCATCCTCTTATTTGTGGAAGAAGATGAATCTGTTACAGCCATTTTTACAGAGAACAGGCGGCTTACAAATACCAGAACTTAATGAACAATTCCCTCCCAGCTGTTATATTTCAAACTTCTACTGATTTATGTTCCTCCTGATAAAAAAGATAAACTTGGTGAAAAATTAAAGGTGGGAGCCCCAGGCTGACTGGACATGGAATGACTGTCTTCGGAGGTATAAATCTGTCAGTGCATTTGTGTAGCCACTGGCCAGAGTGCTAATTCTAAAGCTCAAGTTCAGGTAAACGACTCACACAGAATAAATTATTGTGTGAATGTACTCTGTGTGCAGAGAGCTGACACTTGCTTTCAGGCTCTGACTTCATCTCTCTTGAGAAGCCTCCACCTCCTATTCCTCTTGAAAGCATTAAGAACCGAAGAGAGCACAAATGTAGAAAAATTCTGATTACGGATTTACATGCCAAAGGAAAATAATGATGCTGACAATGATAATAACAAAAATAATAATAATAATAGTAATAGTAAGTTCTTTTAAACTTTCTTTTAGAAAGTTAGATTTGGCATTTTGCAACTCAAATAGTTTTCAGGAAGGGACACAAAACCTTTGTTCTCTCTCCTTTTGCATGACATTTACTTTGTTTACTTTTTTATATTCAATTCATTGCATCCTTTCCATTCTGCCTCTGGGATTTAATACATATTTTTTTCCTTCTAGTCATTTCTGTCTTCACTGCAACACTATTGCTGCGTTGTCTTAAATTGACGTATCTTCTGGCTGATGCCAGCAACACTATTTAGCAGTAACTTAAAACAACAACCACAATCATGCTACATGGAGCAAAAATTGCAAATTATACCATGTTTGCTGGCTTCAAAAAAAAAATAAAAAAAGAACAAATAGAGCTGTGTTGCCCAAAGCAAAGGTGAGGCTTTCAAAGGTTTCTTACACTCCGTTCAGGTGCAATTCAAAAATTGAAAATGTCAGTCCCAGATGCCCACGGGAAGGAGGTGTTTGTTTGGTTTGGTGTTAAAAAAGCAAAAGAATGAACAGAGGCCTTTTCATAGGCTACTACATGCTCACAAATGAACTCAATGTATATGAAAATGGTTGTTGTGATGTCAATTCACACAACTCGGTCTACATGAATCATACTGGAGCTTCAGAGCTGAAATCCCAAGTTCAGGGGCTGTTTCTATTGTATTTTTTACGGAGACCCAACCCCCTGTTCTAAATACAATCAAATGCAGCATTTTCTTCCCTTGGAGAGGAAGACATGAAGTAACATGGACCTTCACACCTCCAATTCTTTCACAGAGAACCAGAACAAGAGCCTGGTTTCCTTGTCATGGGTTCAAAAGGCCCCCCATTTCCTTACCGTGACAAATGACTCGTGTTAACTTAAACGGAGTCAGCCCTGCATCACAAGAGGAAGGCGACTGAAAGGCAGGACAGCTCACACATCTTAAACCTGCAGTTGGAATTATTGACTAAATATATTACATTTTCATTGGATGAATTAATCATGGGTCATTTTAAAGATAACATTTTCCCTGTTTAATGTAACAGAAATAATGAACGGGTTCATTTACAACGATTTCAAGCATGAACTAAATTTTTACTGAAATCTGTTGCTAAGTGTGTGTTGTTGTTTTTTTGTCTAGTGCATTAAAACTGTTATCCTTTCAAATCCAAAAACACGGGCATGATATAATTCATCACTGAATACTTTGTAATACATTTGATTAACGCCACAAAGTAAGGGTATGTTGTGGTCTTAAATGAGCTGTAAATAATAGTAAAAGTGGTCCTGTCTGCAGCTAAACTGGAAAAGTACTAAACGGCGTAGGAGACATGGAGGTCATTCTTTGTGGTTGAATTACAAATGCCTTCGCTGTTCCTGATCAGGCCTGATTACTTAAAGTCACACACTTTCTGAGTCCCGCTCAATGTTACTTGCATTGACCTCAGTTGGGCTGCTGGTGTCAGTGAATTTCTGTGCATGAGTGCATTGTGCATCAAATGCCACATATAATGTGTCTGCATTGAACTGACATTGTCTGAACATCTATGACGAAGATTAAAGGGTGAATATTTTGGAGAGCAGTAATGGCTGAATGTCTGGCCTCTCCACTGCAATGGGGACCCAAAATAACTCTTACCCTTACCAAGAGGAAAAAAAGTGGCATTTGCTTTTGGTTTGGCATATTGCCCCATTGGCCCAGTGCATAGGTCATGTTAGAGGTGCTCACCTGAATCCTGTCGTCACATTAGGCTTGCTGACCTGCTGCCAGATAAGTCTCCTCAGAGCCATTTTCTACATGGTAGCTCAGATGCTGGGAGTCGTGGCATTTTTTATGGAATTAGGCCACAAAACACAGATTCATTTGGTGTTAACAAAGTAAGGACGAATCCATGTGTTTCCAATTTTCCTGAATCATGCTCCATGTGATAAATGACATTTAGTGCTACGACTGGGTGGTATTTGGGGAATTTCAGTTTGATTTAGGTTTCTCTGTGAATATTTTTCAAGTGGCCAAGCCTATCTCATTTGGTTGTTATTTATTGTTTCTACTTTTATGTTAAATTTCAATGCCTTCTTCATCTATCTGGCAACAATGACAAGGTGCTTCTCACTGGGGACTATATAGGGCAAATTATTGTGATGAATTCTGCAGTAATTAAAGCACTAAATCTGAAAAGTAAATACAGTCAGTTCTGGAATTTTTGTATTTTTTTTTTCTTAAGTCAAGTTATGATTATTATAATTGCATTTGCAATACTAAATGAAGAGAAATGTACTCAGAATACTCTAAGCAAAGAGGGTCCAAATCCAGTCCTCAAAGGCCTCTGCACAACACACTTGATTCAAATAAATGTATCTCCATCAATTTGTAAGAAAGGTCTGCACAAGTTTATTAACAGGCCATTCATTTGAATCGGGTGTGTTGCAACAGGGAAATATTTAAGACATGCAGGACAGCGGCCCTCAAAGACTGGATTTGGACACATCTGCCTGGAACAAAAGAGTCACATCACCATGTTTCCCGGTTTGTTGCTAAATGAAATCAGCCCAGCAAAAGGTTTTGGCAGAGAATTCCTCATCACCCCCCCACTGGTCCTGTGTGTGCTCACATTCACTGACAAAAGACGTGATGCTGGAGGTTTTGCACCTCTGGCAACTGGCCTCTCAATAGGCCTGGGATACCTTGCTGGGGTGAGTGGATGAAAACATTCTTTTGTTCCGATGTCATTAATTTGGCAATGGTTCCCCCATCTCACTGAGACCTGATACAATTATTTGGCAGGAACTGGCTGTACGTCAGCCTTGCATGCATTTGGCTGACATACAGCCAGGAAAGCAAGTGGTGTTTGATTGCAGAGCAGCTACACAGGATGGGGCATCAACCCAGCTCAATCGTTTGGGGCTAAGCTTATCCAAAAGGGCTGTGATGATCTTCAGGTACATATTGTGGAGCTGAAAATGGCTGATGCATGTTGTTCCAACTGAATGTTTAAGACAACTCTGGTCTGTGGTTTGGCTTTTCAGGTCTACTGGACTGGACCGATGAGTGCAATGCAATGCTGTACAAATACCTGCCGGTACCCAGAGATGAGTTCTTCAGCGGAAAAAAGAACAAAACAAGATTTCCTCTGCTGTGGCACAGCCCTGGAAAATCAAGCAGAGCCTTTTCTGGAGGATGTCAAGGCCATTCAATGATCAAAGGAGCTGTTCTGACTGGAAAGAGTCACTGTATATTATTTTATCAAATTAAATACTTTTTTTCAGTATGAGGAGTTTCGATTTTCCTCTGATGTTCAAATACCTGACCTGAAATCTTGTGCAGCTCATCCCCAGATGCTGGGGGCGGCAGCAGCCAATGACGTTGTGAAAGGATATAAACCTCTTGGCTCACATGAGCTTTTTCTCAATGAAGAACAGCAAACTAAATAGAGTATCATGCCATTTAAGGTGTTTGGCAACACCCCAACAGTCTCTGCGTTGTTTTATAACAAGGCATGCGCGTGTGTTATGTAACTGTAAAATAATCAAGACTTTCAAATCCTCCATAAGAAAAAAAAAATAGACAAGATGTGGCCATCATGGAGATTTCCTGTTTGGCTGTGGTGCAGGAATGTTCTGCCTGCATTACAGGGCCCTGCTCACGTCCTGTTTTATGGATCAAGAATACTTAATGCTCTCCACACCCCGAGCTAATCATTGAATAACAGTCAATTGACTTTAACCCCCCCACCCCCAGAAGCAGCAGAGACAACATGCAGTCAAACGGTAACCCCACCAAGGTCATTTAAACAGACAAGTTCCTTTTAGTGCAACCAACATGGTAACACACACATCCCCATGTCGTTCTCATCCAGGTGAGATGATGATTAACAAACTGTTCCAAATAACATCACCAAGTTATGTGTAGTAGTAAATGAGTGCATTTTTGCACTGACTGTGTCACAGCTTAGACAGGTGAATTACATATCTTTAAAAAGACCAAACTGGAAAGCATGTTGAGAATAAATTCTAAACACAGATGTTTAAATGGAACAAAGAAGAGGGAATATGTTCTCAGAGGCAGCAGAAAATATGCTGATTTCAATTCAAATTCAACGACTTTCTCAAACTAGTCGGAAATATGAATGTTGAGCCCCGTTTACAGTTCCACAACTATACTGCACTGCATTTTTAAAATTTGAGGTGCGTTCATCCCACACGTAAGACATAGTGCTTCTTCACGTGTTATTTACATGGCTGAATCTCAGAGGTCAGTCACATTACAGCAGGAGGTTTAAACTCTCCTGCCTTTGTGTGCTTAACCTCGAGGTCAGAGCATTGTCTTTAGGCTCTTGTTTTGAAGTTTGTCCCCAGCAGCACAGAGACAAAGCTCTTTTTGTTGCCTCTCTGTCATTTCGTCTGAGATTGTTCATCAAATTATTTGGCTCTCATGTTGAACTTGATTAGTCCATAACTTGGCGCTGGAGAGCATTCGGTGGTCCTTTCATTACATTTATGTAGACAAAATAAACAATTGAGAATGGAGGGCTGACCTGGTTTAAACTGATTTCACAATGACAAATCTGAACAAACTAAAAACAGTCAAATAGTCAAGTTTTGCAGTCAGATTTCCTTAACTTTCTCTCTGAAAAACAATAGTACTCCGAAGGAAATGACTGAGATTTATTTTTTCTTCTTCACATTAACAACTGGGGTTATTAATGTAAACTTTGTTTCACGTGGCAGCAATAACTTGGCATCAGCAGTGCTGGCAGTGAGCCAACCCATCTGTGAAGAACTGCACTTCTTGTGCTGAACACCAGGGAGGAAGTTGATGGTAAGTGGAGATGGTCCATAAGGATATCGCAATGTATCAAAAGTACAGTGGCGAACCGCCACTTCCTCACAATCTGCAGTCAGACCCCTCTCAGATTCACAAGCCTGCCTGAGTGACACAATGAGCTGAACGTGAATCATGCCCCTCTGACGTGAACTTTCTTCATAAAGATCTTGGTGGTCATTGAGTCCAGCTCAAATTTTTTGCTGCTCGCTGCTGCTTGATGCAACAATTGTCAGACTGAAGTTAAACTTTCCAAATGTGCTCTTGTCTACATTCTGAAGGTTTTCATGGAGAAGTCAGTTTATATATCAATCCCTAAACAAATAAAGACAAACATGCATGATGTATGTATGTGTATACATATATATAGATATACATATATTCAATTCAATTCAATTCAATTTATTTATATAGCACCTATTTACGACAAGTCATCTCTAGGCGCTTAAGAAAC
>JBAMYA010000009.1:14293430-14308641 GCA_037176975.1 Arrhamphus sclerolepis
TATATGTATACACACATATAGACACACATAGCAGTTTTATAGGTCGTTTTGTTATGCGCGCATGTGTGAAGGGATGTGTAACTTTTTTTGAAGGTGCTTCTAAGGGTAATAAATAGTATTCTTTTTCACTAAAGTTTTTGTTGACCTTGCTGTCTTTGTGAGTTACATTTGATATAAATGTAAATGACATAAAACTGAAGGTTTTCTAAAATAAAAAAAATATAGAAAGATAGAAAAATGTTCCTTTATCCTTTTTTTTTTTTTAGTTAAAAATTAAATATTAATTATTTGTGCAAGATTCTGTTGAGCTTTTTGAGTTTGTGTGTGCTCTGTTCATCGATATAAATCCTTTTCAACCTGAAAGGAAGAAAAAGAAACCGCTCAAAGTAACCGGAAGTGATTCGATGGTGGTTCCGGTTGTGAGAGAAAGATGTCGCCGTCCCTGTTTAATTTTATCGACGCTAAAGACAAATTTACGGTGAGAAACTAAAGAATTAAGTCTCGTCGTTCTAACAAGTATGGCTATATATCGTATGTTGTATTTAAAACCGAAGCGAGGTTTTCTTGTGAGGGTCTCTGCTCGTTGTTTTTCCGTTACCTCAGAGAGAATGGAGCTAAGCTAACGCCATAATTCTGTCTCTCGTTCATCATCAAACACCTGCAGGCTGCTGCCAGACATGCCCTAGCTGCCAAAGCCTGCAAACCTTTAACAGCTGTGTTTAACCAGATCCCCGGCAAGTAAGTGGTCCTCACACAGAGACTTTTCGTCGCAGCTATAAGTCGATGATAAATAACAAATCACTTGTGGTTCTTGTTAAATGTTCAAGTGAGACGGAAAAGAAAACTACTCTTGACCAGGCTCTGAGGGGTGTTCTTGGTGATCAAATTGTAAGATTTTCTTTTAATCAGGGAATTCGGTTAACAATATGCCGAAAGCCTGGAATAATCTTCTTTTTTTCCTTCCCTGTAGGTTGAGCAGAGGGCGAGCTGTGATGAGTATTTGTGTCTCATCTACCTGAGTATCGACGCTGTGACAGAGGGTATGTTATTACAAGTAGTTCACTGATATTCAACTATATTGCTCGACTTGCTTGGCATTTGGGTGCTTCCATAAACATTTTTTTTTAATTGTACCATTTTTCTTTCTTTTTCTTTTTTGGTTTAGTAGGGAAAATGTGAATGCTTTGGAAGCACAGTGCAGTTTATTATGCATATGGGACTGTTTCATTGAGAGGTGAAGGCACCTCACTCCCTTTTTTTGTTGTGTTAGAGCAGGGTAAAGCCATAGTGTCCTCATATTCTAAACGTATCTTCTGTGACATCCATATATGTACAACTGAAATGGTGTTGTCATTAAGAACTAGATATTTGTGAGTGTTTTGATGGTCTGAATTTCTTATTTATTCAAATTGTTAATATAGGGTTGGCCAGTTAATCAAAACCAACATCCAGATCCAATAATTGATGTAATCTTGCTCATGTCAGTTATTCATTAAATTACCTCATTAATCATAATGAAGGTAAATTGTTCATTTATTAATTTTCACATTTAATTTTTGAACAGACTGGACAAAATTATGAAACGACTCAACCAAAGTAACCAAAATTTTATATTTTTCTCTTGTGTGTGTATGCAGGCATTTGCTCAGCCACAACCCCCTTTGTCCTCCTGGGTGATGTACTGGACTGTCTTCCTCTTGACCTCTGTGACAAAATATTCTCTTTTGTTGAAGAGAATGTGTCCACCTGGAAATCGGTAAATTAAGATGTATTTTATTTAATTTATCTCTTGAGTAATCTTCATTATTTATTGGCTACACTCATCATGTGCTTTACTTCCAGAACTCTTTTTACACTGCAGGGAAGAACTATTTGTTGAGGATGTGTAATGGTAAGTATTTAATCACATTCTTGTCTGTGCACAAAGATTTCTATCTTCAGATTGGCTTTCCAGTTCATGACAAACCTTTCTGTCTCTGTAGATCTTTTAAGGAGGCTATCCAAATCTCAGAATACAGTATTCTGTGGACGAATCCAGCTTTTCCTTGCACGTCTCTTCCCTCTGTCTGAAAAATCAGGTAACAAATCTTTTAGATACACAACATCATTAATCCTTCAAAGATTGAGTGTACAAAATCTAAAAAAAATAATTAAACAACCAAGGTCTCATTATTTATTATTTATTTTTTCCCCTTAAATCTAGGTCTCAATCTACAGAGCCAGTTTAATCTGGACAATATAACAGTGTTCAACAAAAATGAACAAGAAAGCACCCTTGGCCAGAAGGTGAAGTGTTAACACACAATGTTGGATTTAAAGCATTTTTAATTTAGTGAAAAACTTTCAGTTTGATTCCAATGTCCATGTCTACAGCAAACAGAAGAAAAGGAAGATGGCATGGAAGTGGAAGAAGGAGAAATGGGGGAGGAAGATGCACCTGCACCGTGGTAAGTTTCACTAAAGCTACATTTACACAGCTGGCAAAAGCGACTCCAATCTGAATCAATCTTTTTTTTTCTTCTTTTTTTCTTTCTTTCTCTCTCTCAAATTCAGACCATCATGGTCACTGTCATATGTGATTCTAACCTGTTGACTTTAGGTGGCATCTCATCCATCTTTGACATCACTGTTGAGCAACTGGTGTCACAATTCTGCGTTGATAGAAGCTTGTACTACAACACAAATACATGTTGCGCTCTGTCTTCTTCTCATTATAATTTGTTTATGAATTTGTCTGCTTCCACCACAAAAAAAAATCTTCAAAAATAAATCATACAGGCTCACTGCTGTTGCATTACTTTTGTTACTCCAACATACTGCTTTTCACTGTCTTTTTATGCATGCAGGTCACTTAAAAGCAGTAGCCAGTTTACACTAGTTCTAATATATATTTTTTCCTTCTAAAACCTTGAAATACATAAATGTGAGGAACACAGATGACCATTTAGAGTATTAACAGCTGGAGTGGAATAGTAAATTGCATTTTTGGTGGTCATCTTTTTGTAAGTGTATTAAAACTGAATGAAATTTTGGTTTCAGTTCCATTCCAATTGACTACAACTTGTACAGAAAGTTCTGGACACTGCAGGACTACTTCAGAAATCCAGTGCAGTGCTATGATAAGTTCTCATGGATGACATTCCTTAAGGTAATGCACTAACCAGAAAAAAAAAATACATTTCTGTTCTGACATGTCTTTACTCTTCTTTTTACAGAGCCTGGAAAATATCCAAGTAGAAACTACAGAATAATAACTCACCTCCAGTATGGTTTGACTTTCGTCTTGTTTAGTATTCAGATGAGACCCTGGCAGTATTCAAGAGCTACAAACTGGATGACATGCAGGCATCTAAGAGGAAGCTGGAGGAGCTCAGAGCATCTGATGGAGAACATGTTTACTTTGCTAAGTTCCTCACAAGTGAGAAGGTGAGGCGGGTCTATGCCATATGAAGATATTACTAATTACATCTTTAGTGAAAGTGTTTTCATCTTAAGGCATGAGTTGCATTTCACTCTCTTCTTTACTCTATGTGCAGCTGATGGATTTGCAGCTAAGTGACAGCAACTTCAGGCGGCACATACTCTTGCAATACCTCATCCTTTTCCAGTACCTGAAGGCTCAGGTCAAATTCAAAAGGTAAAGCACATCACTACATTCCTCTTAATCAGCGAACTCATTTGTGTGACAGAAAACCTGTCATTTTGCTGGAAAGTCAATGTTTATTTTATTTTTTTCTGTCTTTTTACTACAGCTCTGGCTGTCTTCTGAATGATGATCAGACCACATGGATTGAAGAGACAACAAAACTCGTTTATCAAGTGAGTTGAAAGTTGCAGCTTGATACTTAAACCCTCCAAAGGTACACAGTGTGAGGGCTGGACTGTCAATGGGAGCAAACAAACAAAAATACCAAATAGTCAATGATTCCCTTTAAATGACATTTGTAATGTAAACAAACCAATTTATTTATTTTTTAAAACATAAAATGCAACATTTAAATACTTTTTTTTATTTTGGGAGGGTGCTGTATGTCAGTGATTAGTAGCAACATTGATTGTTTTTTCTTTAACTAGGTCAAATATTCTAAAATACTCACACCCATTACCATTTGTGGAAAAAATGCACACACTCCATCCCTGTGTACAGCGACATCTGACAGGCATAGCTTGGTGCCCTCGCCCGTTGAGGCTGAATAGCTGGTGGACTTTAGTTGTGCACCTCTCATGCCAGTTTGTTTTGGTCGCAACATTTGTCCCACAAGCTGTGAGTTGCTGCATTGCGTTAACAGTACTCCCAGCAGCAGGAGATGCAGTCTTCAGGCTGCTGATCCAGTGACCACAGAAATGAAGCAGATTGTCTCTTTGAATCTCACAGCTCTTGGAAATCCATCCCCCACAAAAATAAACTACTTTTGAAATTACAACTAGTATAAATTGCAAAAAAAATAATGTCACTTTTTATAACTTGAAGTGCAAATTATGCTCATCTTGGGTACGGGTCCCTATAATTGTATATTGTTAGCATAAACAGGTTGATGGCTTCTTGGTGCCACAAGGATTTATTTATTTATTTTTTATCTGCCTCAGAGACAGCAAAATTAGTCAGGCTTTAAGGAAATGTGCATGCATAAAGAATGTAGAGGAATCAAGTGACTTTAGGAATATCCTGGCATGGCTAACCTAGAGTCTTGACCTGTAGCTCAGCAGGACATCTCTGAAGGACACATGAAATGCACATGAATACATTTTGAAAAGGTACCAAAATGTAAGAACAGGTGGGAACTGGAAAGGGGCTGAAAATGCTTTAGTTGTACTGTATTGCACATCATACATTGTGTGCGATAGTGGCTACTGCACCCAGTTATTATAAAATTTGAGAAGGTTTAAGAAAATCTAGTCGCCCCTTTTCTTTTTGAGGTTTTGTGCCAATTAGAAAACTTGACTTTTTTTGTTGGCCTGCCAGGGAAAGAAGAACAAACCTGTGTTAAATTATTCTGTTTCTTGCAGCTGCTAAGAGAAATCCCTCCTGATGGAGACAAGTTTGCTGCAATGGTGGAGGTGAGCCATGCTTTAGGAACACACATTCTGCATTCACATTCTGCCAAGTTTTTGTTGGGAGTTTTCTGTACCCTAGTCTCACCAGAAATGTTTTGACAGCATATCCTCAACACAGAGGAGAACTGGAATGCGTGGAAAAACGAGGGATGTCCGAGCTTTGTCAAAGAGAGGTACAGAGTGAAATATTGTAAAGTATTTGTGGCAGACAATTTATTTAATTTATGTAGAGTGATTAATTTGTTACAATAGAACAGTGTGGTGTGGAAACTTATGCTAGTATGTCAAAATGACAAGTGGTCCCAATTGTTTCCCTGCTCAACAGAACGGTAGATGACAAACCAAAAAGACCGACCAGGAAAAGACAAGCTCCAGAGGACTTCCTTGGAAAAGGGCCAGACCGCAAGATTTTCATGGGAAAGTATGTTATCTAACCAGTCGTGCGTCATGCTAGTTCAGTAGTGCAAATGCTTTATTTCTTCATTCATTCATTTTCTTTTTACACTTAAATATTCTAATATCTTAGGATTTAAGTTAGAAGATATTTATAAATTGTATTAGCGAGTGTCTTTTTTTTTTTCCTCCAAAAAAACGCCATTGAACAAATCGTGAAACTGTATCTCCAATATGTTGCTGGTTGCAGATCATGTGATCTATTTGTGGATATTCCAAAAAAAGATTTTTCTTTGAAAATCTGAAACTGCAGTGGAATGTGGAAGTTGTTACAATTCACACCCCTCTTTGTTTTGTCAGTGATGAATTGACTCGATTGTGGAACTTGAACCAGGACAACATGGAGGCCTGCAAATCAGATAGCAGGTCAGTGGTTTACAAATCAAGGTAACAGAATACAGCATTTACACATTTTATTATTATTACTTAATCTCATGTGATGTTTTGTTTTTCTTCCCCTTATCACAGGGAGTTTATGCCATCACTGGATGAGTTCTTTGCAGAAGCCATTGAACAGGCTGATCCAGCCAATATGGTCGAAGAGGAGTACAAGTAAGTCAGCACTCTATAATGTGATCTGCCAGAAGTCTGTTTGCAAGAAATCAATTTCTATTATTTTCAGCAGCTTGATTCTTGGTCTCTTCCTAATATAATTATCAATTCCTGTCACTCTATGAAATCTTGCAGGGTTGTGCGTAATCCAAACTATGGCTGGCGGGCTCTGAGGCTACTGTCGAGGAGAAGTCCACATTTCTTTCAGCCAACTAACCAGAAGTTCAAAAGCTTGGCAGACTACTTGGACAGCATGGTTAGCAAATTAGCCAAAGAACTACCGGTAAGGGATTTGTTTACCCAACAGAAAAGAGGATTTTTAATCATTTTAAAGGGAGTGCATTGGTGGTCAATGTTTTCCCCTCCTCGCTCTGAAAATGCAGAAAGATATTCCTTCAGAAGAAATCAAGACAGGAGAAGAGGATGACGATGATAATGGAGACAATCTTCTTAAGGACAGCAATGACAGTAAGTATGAATAATCACTTTGACAACACTTTTAAGGGTGCAAAGCAGATATTCCCTGTAACACTGACAACTGCATCGTGTCTAAGTATACCAGTAAGCCACAAGCAATGAAATGACACATTTGGGGGTGGGGGGGTATCCTACTCTCACTGATGTAGTTTTTCCTCAGCTGATTTGTTAGCCAGTATCTTCTTTTCTTTGCATTTTTTTTTTAAAATAACCAAATGTGAAGAAATGATTGACTATATATTAGTGTGCTTATAAAAACAAAATACATATACACACACACACATATATATATATAAAAATGTGTGTGTGTGTATATCTTACTTCAAGTAAATGTGAAGATCATGTAACATCAGTCTTGTGCAGTGTTTTTCAACCCTGGTCCTCAAGGCACACTAGATGGCAGCTAAAATAATGTAGTTTATAATGTACTCTTGTAAATGGTGACCCTGCGAAATGCAGTCTTTGAAAAGACTCTTGGAAAACCATCAGCTCACACCTAAAGACAAGTTTTTAAATCACAGCCTAGTCTCAGACTGAGATTTTACAAAGTCTTCTAATGTAAGACCAGCATTAGAATATGCATCCTAACAGCGACAATTTAAATGTTTAAATCCATCCTGATCTGTATTTTGAAGATCATAGCCTTCATAAATGTAAATTAACTTTTAAGTCATTAAACTTCTTCGCACAAGTCCATTCATCTTTTTTTTTTTTTTTTTCTTCACCCCCAAAGGTCCGAGCATCCAAAGCAAACTTGTGACAAACCAGCAGATGGATGACATTGCAGCCAAACTGGGTGCTCAGTGGAAGATGCTGGCCCCTCATTTGGAAATGAAGGCAGCAGAGTTGCGGGAAATCGAAACAGATAGTGAAGATGTTGAGATGCAGGCCAAGCTGCTACTAGTGGCCTGGCAGGACCGAGAGGGCACACAAGCTACCATGGAGAACCTGGTCACCGCTCTCAATGCAGCAGGGTTCTCCCAGATTGCAGATGGCCTCAATGAGGCTTAAAATAGAAAACTTCATGCTTAATCTGAAACTTCATTAAATTCTTGTGTACTTTTTCATACCAAACTATTGGCAGTTGACATTTGTATGTTGTGTAGGTTTGAGTTTTTTTTGTTTTTTTCCCTTTCCACAGAAAATCCAATAAAGAATTTTCCTTATAAAAACTGACTTCATCTCAGAGATTCTTGTACTTTGGCGTGACGGTTTATTTTCACCACCTATGAAAAGCTTCAGTCAATAATTTATTACAGATTGTGGCAGGAGGATCAGGAAACCTGCATGGAGAAACAGTGAAATTAAGTCTGAAGTCAGCATCACAAAGAGCAACAGTCAAAGCCTTCTGAGCAAACCGTCATGGTTTAATCTCAAGTCTTTATGTGACGGCACACAGTTCACCGCAAGGGCAACCTGTTTGGAACCCTTTCCCCAAAAAGCATAAATGAAGATTTGGCAGGCAGAACCTCATTTGTCAATACACTTGGAGAACAATTGCAGGAGATGATGGGAGCCAAGCACTTAAAAAGACCTGAGATTGAACCGGAATTTTCCAAAGGGCCAACAGGTGAGTCTCAACAGTGTTCTGTAATACATCTCCAATGACAAGCCAGAACGCCAGAAGGCTTTTTTTTTTTTTTTTACAAGGTGATTACATGACTAAAGAGAAATATTTTGCTCATATGACCACCTTATCAAAGGCTTTAAAAATATACAATGTGTATAAAACATTTAATGAAACTGCAAAGCTAGACTTAAAAACCTTAAGGAACCAGTCCAGAGATTGCCTCTCATCCATTTTCCGAAGCCCACAATGGTTGAATATTTAACACAATTTGTTTTACAAGCATCTGTGTTGGTTACAAAAAACAAAAATTAAGGTCATCAAATCATTAAAGACAAGTTTTATTGCACATCTATGCAGACAGTGCTTGGAAATGGCAATCTGTAGGTGTGTATGTTGTCTAGGAAACCTATCAGCTACTGTTCCTCTTCAAGTATTTCCAGCCGGCAAGGCCCATACAGTAGAACATACGCTATATGCCAGTCTCCACCACCAGAGAGTCGCAGGATATCCTCTGGAGACACCAGACTCACCTTGTCATCATCAAACTTTACCCACTCATCTGTCAAGAAAAAAAAACAAAACAGAACAGTTCCTCAACATTCTGCTTTGAAAGGAACAGTGATGTTTTATTGTGAAACAACTGTGGTTACCTTCTTTCCTCTTGACCCATCCCACATAGTGACCTGATGAGCTGGATCGGCCTTGGTGTGTCAGCACAGCCTGCAGGTCGTAGTAGCCACTGTTGTTGGAACCAATGTCTGCAAAAACAGTTGCATTCTTTTAAATTTAAAGGGTCTTGCAGGGAAATGCCCTGACAGTGTAAATCAATAACAATTTTCATTACTGAACATAATCTACCTAGTAAATTATATATATGAAATAAATCTTAACTGGTGGAAAGGTGGATCCAAAGGCATATGGAAATTGATCTTTTATGATGTGGTGTGTACATATTAAAATAATAGATTTGAAAAGAAGCAATCCACATGCAAATATATTAGTTATATTAAATAAAGAGCAGAGAAATGATTCTTTACTGTTAAGGTATAAGTCTTAAAAAAGGCCCCAAATAATATTAAGCACCACGATAAAAAAAATAGTTTTACTTTGATTGCAACTAAAAATCTTTCTGGGTCTGTTAGACTGTGCAGCCAATATCTTCTATTTTCTGTGTGATCAGACACATTGTTGGCAGTCCCATTCCACACAGACAAACAACTGGAGGATGTTTAGTATCTAAGGGACACAAGGCTGAGACCATGTGGTGATAGATGCGTGGCAATCTGCATATTCAAATTATGGCTGCATGAGATTCAAGTTTTAAAAGGGAAAAAAATTATATAGATGGAAAATGGTATCTCTCATCTTTTAAATGTTCAAACTAATTTAGCAAACTCCCTTCATGGTAGACAGAAATACATTTATATACACATGTTGAATCATGGTACAAGTTCCCCTTGATTTATACTATTCAAAAGATTTTTTTTTTCTTCAAAAGATATTTTTAGAGACGTATTCTATCAAAGACCTTAATGCTCTTGGTTGTAAACCTAAATTAAAACCTCAGAATTTATATTCAAGAAAATCCCAACTGTGCAAAGGCTATTACTGTACAGAATAATATGACATCTCCAAGAGTGTTTCTAACTTTGTTGTAGATAATTTAAAAGATTCTTAGATGTTCCATCTGAAAGCCAATTTTTCTTTGGCTCTCAGGTGGATCATTTTTCATACATTTTACTCGTAGTAAAATGTTCTATACTTTTGAAAACCAGCTATGATAGTGACATTTAATGGCAGCATTTTAACAACATACCTTCTGGGAATGAGAAAGGCTCATATTTTACTTCTTTTGCAGCATCTGGCTTTTTCAACAACTGTTGCAAATAGAAGAGAGACATGCAGAACTGACTGAATATGCTGAGGGTAGAAAGAAAATACTTTGTAATCAGAATAAAAATAAAAAGAAAGAATGAAAGAACGAGGAAGTGCAATGTATTCAGGTTACCTTTTGCTGTTGTTTCTCTAGCTTCTTGTCCTCAACCTCCTTAAACTTTGACCTGACAGGCAGCATTTTCTCCTGGAGCTCCGTGGTACACAGCTCATAAACGTCCAACATAAGCGGGAACTTGACATCCTTTAAATTATAAAAGCATTTAATATAAATCTTTCACTAGACTGTTAAAGTGAGACCCGTTCATAATTATATACGACGACAGAAAAAGACAAACCTTTAGAACTTTCGCATTAACAGACTCCTTCTCCTTGTAGAAAAATCTGACCATCTGAACGGTCAAGTAGGCTGGGAGACGGCTAAGTTTTGACTAATTGGAGGAGGGAAATAAAAAAAATAAAAAAATACAAAGATGAATCAATTTCACATCAAAGTCTGTAAACTAAAATATACGACAATGCCTCATTTTGCCACTTGACAAAGTGAAATTGCAAGCACTTACAGATTTTATATACAGGGCATTTCTGTCCAGGGTGGGAGACATTTTTGTTATCTCTTCTTGCAGTCTCTGGTGGGGCAGAAACATGATCAGACAATGGCTACAGAAACCCATGATGGCAACAACTACATGTTTAACTTCAGACCACAGATCAATGGGTGCCATCACAGTAGCAGCATCTGTGTCTTATACACACAGTTTACACACTTATTTTTCTGATGCATACCAGCCTGAGACCTGTTGCAAGATATTTGACTTCTTGATTGATGAAGCAACTGAGCTGGAGCTGGCTTTCCTTCCCCTTGATTGGCTCTTCCTCCTCAGACTCTGTGCATTTCATGCTGAACGAAATAGTTAAGAAAACCTCTGGCAGAGTGACTCCCAACTTCTGCGACTTACTTAATTTAAACATAGCCATGACATAAAATACTGTTCCATGACCAAGGTATGCTATTAGGCTGTACTGGCCAAAAAATAAAAAATAAAGGCAAAAACATGGTGGAAGGATACGCAGTTTCAAATTCTACACCAAAATACTGGTCGATGAAGTTCTTCTTAGACAAAGCGGAAGCAGCTCCACTATCTGAGTCAGTCTAAGGATAAATAGAAACATAATTAACTCATATGAAGCACAGCATTCTCCTTTCACTTAAGAAAAAGTGTTTACCTCCATGGCAGTCTCTGGCTCAAGTGGCTCCAACTTTTGCTGAAGGACTCTCATAATCTGTAGCCAGCACTCATTAGCATCCTGAGAGTTAAAAATAAATAAAAATACAACCATGTGCTTTGTAAAATAAGTAAAATATGTTTGATGCAACATGCTCTGCATAAATGTGGAAATCTTAGTGTTTGTAACGACCAGACAAATGTAAGAGAGTTTCTTACCTGCTGAAGGTACTGTCCCTGGTCCCCCTTCTCAGCAAACTGTGGAAAGGCCATGTGAAGGAACTGCAGCAAGATAATGGGTGGGAGGCTGGACGAGGTCTTGTCCATTGTCTCATATAAGTCACGAAGGGCTAAAGACAAAAGATAAAACAAATTAATTTCATATGCATTACAAAGTTAGAAATATTTCTACATGCCTGTTATTTCACAAAGTAAACAATTTACTAGGCCTCACACCTGCTGTGATGTACTGTGATGGAGCATTTGCCCCTGAAGATCGCAGAGCACCCGAATACCTGCAAGGAGAGACAATGGTTTGGCTAGGAAGAGACAACAAAAGCCAGGGAAAGAAAAAGCTACTTTTTACGTGATGGACAAAAAGGCTGAGTTCAAACAACGTTCAGAATTCTGAAACACTGAAGTAATCTATGCTGCAGCTTCAATGTGTAAAGAAAGGAGAACTCACTTCCTAAGTGCAGTTTTAAGCTCTGGCACAGAGCGTAGACACTGCACTGTGGCGTTCATGTAGCAGGTGTTGCCCAAGTTGGTCAGTCCACAAGGCAGCTCCATCTAAACATGGCAACAACAAAGGTGGGATGAGATTTCTGTAGTCATCAGGTTAAAAAAACAAAAACAGATTTGAACTTCAACATGAGAAACATTTCCAACAAATTTATTTTTTCATTTTGAAAGGCGTTCAAAATATCTTCTCAGACTTTCTTTAACATGGATGGTAATGTAGAAAATACTTAAACTCCTATACCCAAAAATTAGTTCTTCTTTAAATGGCTTTTATTCAGAGCTTTCAGTCAGCCACCCTGGTCTAAGTATCCATTTAAGAAGAAATCCATTTGTGTGGGTTCCAAAAGATGTCCTTACAATCTAATCAGCAATTCCTTGACGGAGATGCAACTGCAGACCAAACAGCGGCACAGCACTGAGTGCCAAAGTAATTTGCAAATTATATTTAACCCTTAGTTTTTTGAAAAAGCTGGCTTCAATTCACGACAAAGGACAACACTATGCTGACTGCAGAGTAATTTGTGTTTTGTACTTAATATACATCAAGAAAGTATTCACAGTGATTCACTTGGTCCACATGCTGCTGAAAAACATTCCCACAGCATGATGCGGTCACTACCATGCTTCACTGTAGGGGTGGTACTGGCCACGTGATGAGCGGTGCCTGGTTTCCTCTAAAGATGGCGCCTGGCAGTCATGCCAAAGAGTTCAGTCTTTGCCTCATCAGACCAAAGAATTTTGTTCCTTATAGTCTGAGATACCTTCAGGTGCCTTTTGGCAAACTCCAGGTGGGCTGGCATGTGCCTTTTACTAAGGAATGACTTCCATCTGGCTACTCTGCCCCACAGGCGTGATGGGTAGATTGGAGCTCTGGTCACCCTTCTCCCGATTGCTCAGTTTAGATGATCGGCCAGCTCTAGGAGGAGTTCTGGTGGTTGCAAACTTCTTCAATTTACGGATTATGAAGGCCACTGCACTCTCTGGGACCATCAAAACAGATTTTTCTGTACCCTTCCCCAGATTTGTGCCTTCAGACAATCCTGTCTTGGATGTCTGCAGACAATTCCTTTTGACAAAAAAACAAAAAAAAACAAACAAACAAACAAACAAAAAAAAAAACCTCATGAGATGGATGTCAGACCACCTAAGTGGGAGGAAATTTAGGAAATAGTAAGGCATGCAAAGGCTTCTTTGCCAACAGGGTCGAATGGAGTCCCCTATCAGGTTTACAAACACGTGCCTGATATTCTTAAGTTTTTGTGGAAACACTTAAAATAGTTTGGGAGAAACAAACTATTCCAAGAGCATGGCATATTGCAGGGGGTGTTCTCATTCCAAAGGAGAAAGTGTCATTGGATCTTAGTCAGTTCCGGATGATTTCTCTGTTGAATGTAGAGTTTCTTTAATGTAGTGGCTAAGAGATTAGCAAGGTACAAGGTATTGATACAATAGTGCAGAAGGCAGGGACACCAGGTTTTTCAGGGTGTTTCGAGCATACTAGTATGATCTGGGAGCAGATTCAGGCAGCTAAGATTGAGAAAAGGAATCTTTATGTAATCTTTTTAGATTTAGCAAGTGCATTTGGTTCTGTGCCACATAGCCTTATATGGAGTGCATTTGATTACTTTAGAGTGCCTGGGATAGTTGTCAATTTGATGAAAGCATATTTCCAGGACAGTAGGTTGTGTATAAATATGGCAGGTTTTACAACAGACTGGGAGAGGCTAGAGAAAGGTCTTATGGCAGGATGGACAATTTCTCCATTAGCCTTTACAATGGCAATGGAAATAATTATGAGCGCTTCTAAATGGGTTTTAGGTGTGTAGAGAAGGCAGGAGGGGACTCAGCTCCTACCAGTTAGGGCTTACATGGATGACCTGACATTGGTCAGTATGTTGCATGTACAAAGAGGCTACTTGATAGGGTTAATATGAACCTCAAGTGGGCTAGTATGAAGATTAAGCCCGGTAAATCTAGAAGCTTATCAATATGTAGGGAGAAGATAAGTGATAGTAGTTTCTTATTGATGAAGATGAAATTCCAACAGTTAGAGAAAAGCCAGTGAAGAGTTTAGGTAGGTGGTACAGTGTAAATCTGAGTGATTCAATTCAATTTATTTATAAAGAGCAGATTGAGCAAGTTAGGAAGGATGTTGCTGAAGGTCTGAATAGAGAAGTTCAGATTCCCATAAAGCTGAAATTGTGGAGTTTGCAGTTTGGGTTATTCCCACGGCTGATGTGGCCATTTTCAATTTATCAAATTCCAATATCCACTGTGGAGAAAATGGAAAGATTATTTAGCTCCTACATAAGGAAGTGGTTGGGTGTTCCAAGGTGTCTAAGCAGTGTAGCATTATATGGGAAAGCAATAATGCAGCTGCCAATACCTAGTTTGACAGAGGAATTTAAATACCAAGGTCAGGGAAGAGTTATTATCTTGAAGTAAGGATGCTGTTGTTAGGGATGTGGGTTCAAAATCCATCCAAGGGGAGGAAATGCAACTTAAGAATGGCAGCTCAGGAGGCAGAGGCAGCTCTTAGACATGCAGACATTGTAGGTAAGTCTCAGTTTGGGTGGGGAGGCTTGGGGTTTCGCTCAGGCAAACCGGTGTGCAACAAAGCTGGTCCAAAGGAGACAAGAAAGTTGGTTGTGAAACAGGTACGTAGACAGGAAGAGATGATAAAGGGTACAAAGGCAGTGGCTCAGGCTAAGCAAGGGCACTGGTTAAACTGGAAAAGTGTAAAGAAGAGGAAGCTTTGTTGGAGAGATTTGTGGAATATGGATGGGAGCCGCATTAGATTTTGGATAGGGGCTACATACGATGTGTTAGCATCCCCTCAGAACCTAAAGCTCCGGGTAAATGGGGACCCATCATGCTCATTGTGTTCAGGTACCGCAACATTAAGGTTTGTCACAAGGCCGGTATACATGGCAACACAATCAGGTGCTGAGAAGTTTTGCTGCAGGTATTGAAAATAGATGTAT
Source organism: Arrhamphus sclerolepis (assembly GCA_037176975.1). Classification (NCBI taxonomy): domain Eukaryota; kingdom Metazoa; phylum Chordata; class Actinopteri; order Beloniformes; family Hemiramphidae; genus Arrhamphus; species Arrhamphus sclerolepis. The sequence continues at coordinate 14,308,382 of JBAMYA010000009.1, forward strand.
GAAAAAATTAGGAGGTTCAAAGAAGAGTGTAGTAATTCAGTTTGTACGTCAGGGGGGGAAATATAGGAGTGATAAGTCAAAGAAACAACAGTTAGGATGTTTAGAAGCTGCTAGTGACTGGGAAATGCAGGTAATTGTGGGTGGAAAGCTGATTGTTCCTCTGGAAATAGTTTAAACTAGTTTAAGGCCTGATATAGTTTTCTGGTCAGTTAGTCAGCAGATAGTTTATTTTATTGAGCTGACAGTTCCCTGGTAAGATT
>JBAMYA010000009.1:14308741-14321192 GCA_037176975.1 Arrhamphus sclerolepis
GTCATTATAAGATGTGTGGCCATTTTGACTCCTTTATTTGGCCTGACTTGGTCTCTGGGAGTTGGAACCATGGTATCGTCAACAAATAAAGGAATCCATATCGCCTTTGCTTTCTTCAACTCACTCCAGGTATTTGCACTCATAATGAAAAAAAGCAGTAATTCAATGCTCATGTTCAAATATTTTCTACTGTTTTCTTGTGCTCAGTTAATGATAATTGTTTAATTTTCCTCAGGGTTTCTTCATTCTAGTATTTGGAACACTAATTGATCCCAAGGTATGTTGACTTTTAAAAATAACAGCATAAACGATCATACTTAATATTTTTGGAGCAAATTGCATGGTCAGTATGGGCCAAATATATGGGATCCATGAGGGATGTTCAAGCTTCTTCTGTATAATGAAAATCCTAACTTACCAACATCAGAGGAGGTCTTGCAACAGCGGCAACGTCAAAATCCTTCCTGCCTAGACATGCAGTTACAGAGAGCTCAGAGTGTTTGATTGAATTCAGTTATGACCAGTTATACGAGGGTCTTGTTTTTGCCTCCAAAGTGTTAAAACTTACCCCTGGAAATGATGTGGCCTGGGATAAAATTGAGTGTACCAAGACAAGAGGCTGCATCTTTGGGAAAGACACCTTCTATCAATCTGTGTAGGAGTGCAAACACCAAACTTAGCATTGCTGAGACGCAAAGATCTGGCTCTGAATAACTTCCTTTTTATTGCTGCTTGGTGACATAATGTTGCTGGGAATCTTTGATATAAGATGACCAACATGGTTGAACATGCCTTCAGCATCCTTTGAGAGATTCCTGTCTAAATAGAAGAAAATATAAGTATTTTTCTCAATTTGCATTTCCAAGTAGGGCTGGGGCAGTCCACATTTTTTTATACCATAGTTAAAAAGCAAGACATTCCCACAGTTATGTGGTAATCCAAACCCCCCTGCATTTATGTGTCTGTGGACAGTAGTGATGAGTTGTGGGCCAACGAGCCAGTGTTTTTGAATTTAGCCTCTGCTGATAGCCATCGTTATACTGACTCAATGTAGCTGCTATCAGAAGACCCAACTACCATGGAGAGACAACCGGATTTCCTTTGTTTCAGCTCACTGGTTACTTTCCCATATAACATACATAGTTAGCTGGTCACAAATAATAATCCTATTCTTGAAAATTTCAGCAGCAGTTTAATTGGTTTTTCTGATCATATCTACACAATGAACTCCATACGTCATTTCCTCCTCCAATGTGCACTGCTGCAATGCCTACTTATGAATGCACTGTATGCTACGCTCATCCACATGTAAGAATTCTGTTAGTGCACATGACATAAAATAGGTCCTCCTGTTTAGACTTTCTGACATGCTTGATTGCTTGTATTGTAGTTTGAAGCTTTTATTGCCAGTATTTTACGTTTTTCTGCACTTGTCAAGTGTCAAGTGACCACTTTGTGGTGGTATGCAGTTAACACTAGCAGTCCTACTTCCAAGTTTCCAAGTTCTCCTTTGTGAGTAATATTTTTTTGTTCGGTGTAGATTCGTTCTCTCATCTCAAGAAACGTACCTACACCAAGCACCAGTTCAAACACGACAAGAGTAAGTGATTATTTTTAAACATAAAAATATTGCTTGTGTTTTTGCTGGATACGTTAGTCTACCTACAGAACCTGTTACAAGACTCCTGCTTTGTCAAATATTTGATCTAAACTTTTAAAACGTATGTTCTACTGCAGAGTAAAAGCGCTGCCTTTTCTTCTTTGGGTTCTACAAATTTCTTGTGTCGACTCCGTGGAAGAAGATGTAAGCAAAGTCATATCAGGTTGCTTTCCTGTTTATTTAATTCAGCTTAATCAACATTTTTTGTTTGTCTTCCAGATATCTACCATGTTTCCCAAGCTGAAACTCAAATCAACAACAGTACCACGACAGAATCATTTCACAGTATCTAATTTATTATTATTAGTGTTTTAAGTCTTTGCCACTTGTAGCTACTTGACATGTAATTGCTATTTTTGATCTCCAAAATGTTAAATATGCATCAGATGAACAAATAATGATACATTTTTGGCATCCTGTTTGTTGAGAGTCATTGTTGTAATTTCAATTATCAACATGCAGTTGCCTTACTGGGGAAACTAATGATTTAACAATACAAATTACCAAAAAAAAAAAAAAAAAAAGTTTTGTCTTTTTTTGTCATAAACTGAAACCGCTGTATAATTTTATACATAAAGATAGCACACTAAATATTTGCTGTTTTTATGCCTCTGTTTATTTCCATTGTTCATTTCATGTAGTTTGATGGCTCTACTCACAATTTTGGGCCGTCTCAGATGAAAGATTGCCATTGTGAAAAAATCGTGGGGATGTCTTTCACCCATATCAGCTGTCCTATAACCTACAATGAGTACGTTTGATGAAAGCTGTCCCACTGTCCTTACGACCAAACAAAATCAAAAACAAAACAAAGCAAAATAAAACAAAAACAGCCAACATAGTGAATGTTTCAGAGTGAATTAACATTTGCTGTTTTTCTTTCTTTCTTTTTTTATTTTCTTTTTTGCCCTTTAACTAAGCTTCTTCAGGAATGAAGAAGCACCAGCAGGACTATCTTAACAGCGTGGCATCAGTGAGGTTTAAATCCACATGGCCTCCATGGAATTTACAAACGGCATTTAAACTATGAAACAGGAAAAAGATTGTTTAATCAGATAAGTTTATGAAAGAAAAATTAAAAAAAATAAACATGGAACAGCAGCACTGCTCAACAACTGACTGCAACCATTTCCACATTGAAACATGGTAGTGTAGCATCATGCACAAACAAGGAAATGAAATGGGGTCACAAATGGGGTCACAAACAAGGAAATGATGACTGCGCCACCATCAGGGGAAGATCTGGAAGTAAGCCTGCTCAAAAGAAGTCTAACTTTGCAAAAGTTTCCAAACTTTTTTTTTTTTTTCTATTTGTTTTGTGGGCTTCATATACATGCGAAGTGAGCAAAGTAACATAAAAACCACTGTGGTTTAGTTCATTTATTAAAAGGGTCTCTGAAGTGTTTGGACAGCTTTGAATGCCGTCCCATCACACACCTTTAAACTGTTCAGCTTCTACGTTTCTTAGAATTTTCCCCAAATTATGTTTTGTTTTTACACACCCACATCACCAACAAAGTAAACCCCCTGATAAAAAACAAGGAAATTATATATATTGAAAAAAACCTGTTTAGTTACCGTCAACACAGTAAATGCACCACTGCACTCAGATGCAGGTGATTAGTACGCCGTCCGTCCCACACGTACAAACATCAAGAAGCACGACAGCAAAGAGCAGGCGGAAAGTAAGAAGGCTCATTTTGTTCTTTTTATTTGTTTCCTCTTTTCTGATCTTGGTGTCTTTATAAGTGTTTTTAAGTTACCCAGTAGTTACTCCAGTATGCGTGTTTTTATTATTTTCCTTAAATTACATTCATTGTTAATTTTATCATGATAGCTGGAGCTGATTGTTGGCTGAAGGTTGCTGCATTTTATTTAATATTGTATTAATTTAGAGGCACATTCTGGAGTTAAAACAAACCCTGGTCTATTATTACATGGTAGGAGTGTAAACGAGAACCAGTTGAAGTAGTTTTGAATGAGAACAGATGACAACAGAGGTTGTGTTTTTTTTGGTTTATTTATCTATATCTATATATTTGTGTACATATATATGTATATGTATATATATATACATATAAATATATATAAACCTACAATTAACCAACATCACAATTGCTATTTCAAGCCTCCAAGGCATATATGCTAAACTCAAGGCCTGCGGACCAAATCCGTACATCATTTTATTTGGCCCCTGTGTCTTGAAGGACATATGATTGCTTTAAAATAAAAGTATATACAGCAAGTGTATTTTTGCAATTTTGAAAAAGATGATATTTTTACAACAATTACAATATTAAGTAAAAAAAAAAAATCACAATTTTACATAAGAAGTTAATATCAAAACATACAATTTTTTTTTACATTTTTTTTTTTTTTTTGGGCCTGGCTTGACCAAAAGAAAATGAACTGGGCCATGTCTGGTGGACAGCAGACATTTTCTTATGCGGCCAAGCAAAGGCAAGCCAGATGAGTTAATACTATGTCTCAGACCCAAAAGTGGACCAAAGAAAACTGCAGACATGGACCAGTATTACATAAGTTTGACAAAGTGCTTTGTGTCATGAACCTCAATCCCGATTACATCTGACAGAAAAGAGATCATGCAGATTTGAAAAGGTTATCTAAAAAGAAATGGCTGGTATGGCAGATGGTGAGACTGTTTGCAAATCAAGGAAACTATGGCGCAGGTGAACGCTGGACAATCAGGATGTGAACAAGACACGAACTTTACAGCAGGGTTGTCAAAAATCATTTCATTGCAGGCCACATCATCACTGTTACCGTTTATGTTCTACAGCCAGCTGGGCTGTCGGATGTCCCATTAGTTCCTGGACTCTGATGTAAAAAAATATTTTTTGTCAAAACTCAAATTTCAGAAAATTTTTAATTTTTTCATATAGTTGCAGCTTTTGTACAAATTCAATCCAATTAATTAAAGCAAAAAACTTTTCTTTTAAAAAGCAAGTTTTGTTGTAAAATGAAAAATTTTAGAAGATCGAGATTTCTTCTTTTATCAGCCAAGACATTTTATTCCACACAAAAGTCACAAAATCTTTACTTTAACATAAAATTACATTTTTTTTGGTAAGAAAATTTTAATTTTTTGCAACATTTTATGTCAAAAAAGGTCAGATAGAGGATGGTAATGAGTCATTGAGTTAAGAAACACTGCCAAACTAAATCAACATCCCAAAATAAACATACCTGCTTAAATTCAGCATTTGCATCTACCTTTAATTAAAGACTAAATTAGGTAGCTTCTGCTTGCTGTCATAGCAGAAAGGCACGAAACCTGTTTCATTTGGTCTTTTTCTTTGCCAGTCATCATGACTTTCAAAGTATTTCAGCCAGAGTTTTGGTTTTATGTCTCTAACACGTCTTGTATGTTCAGTCCAGTCGTCACAAGTCATGACCCAGTAAACCAGGAGACGGATCCTTTCCTAAGGTACATCATTACAGTGTCTGCTTTTATGACCTGGGCTTGTTTATGGGTTTGTCTGGAGCCTGCTCGCCAAAGGCTGACTTGTTATGATCTTGCAATCAGCTGCTATTTTCCAAAAGCAAAAGGTAGCTGTTAGCTAAGAGCTACATGGATGGAAATAGTTTAAGCACCACCACCCTCTGAGCCGGCAGCTGAAGGAACCAAGTGGAAAAAACAAAACAAAAAACACAACTTTATGTTTTCCAGCCCAGCTCTGTCTTACATTACTCTGTCATACCATTATATACCATTTTACACAGAAAAGCTCAATTTCGTTCATGTAAGTTGTGTCAAATCAAAATAATTTTTGCTGTCTCAGATCATTTCAGCTACCGGTAGGAGGGTGAAAAATCTTGGCTACCTAGAATCATCTTTAATAAATGTGGAGTATTTTCTACATTCTGATTGGATACCTTGTGAATGATGTAGATTTAGCAAATGCTGTCACACAATTCCATCAGCTACTTGCTGAGATATGATCTTGCATAAACACAGAAACACACACAGCTCATTAAATGCTCCACATGCAGACACATGACAAGTTTTGAAAATAATTTTGCGAGTTAACTGCTGTTTTTACTCTAAGCTCTATTTTAATTGTTTTTTTTGCGGTGACTTTATCATACATTTTAATTTTTTTTTTTTTGTTGTTGTTGTTTTTTGATTTTGCTTAATTTTTATTTCATCTTGATGCTTTTTTGTATGAAATGTGCTATAAATATTGGACATTAGTTTTGTGAGACAAAACAGACAGAGTTTTTCCTGAGAAACACGATATTGTTCTTTCTTTTTTTTTTTCTTTTTTACTTTATGTTTTTTTTCTATCTGCATTTACTCTGGTTTGGTAATATGTACTGTTTCTCTTTTTCCTCTGACTTCCTCAACAGAAATGCCAATATCTAGGAATACCTTGACCGTCTTCGTCCTGCTAGGGACACTACTTTTCTTCACAAGAGACATCGGTGATTTTTCCAGCGCAGTAGGTTTTAATTGTCTTTATTTACTTGTACTCAAAAGAAAGTTCTCACAATGGGGGTTTGTAGTGAGGAAGAGCAGGCAGGAGGCAGGAATATTCCAAGACAATCCTTTTATTTCCAGATGGCACAGCAGGGAGGAAATAGTACATTCCAACAAACATACAGGGAAAGACAAGACCTTTTATACACACAGGGGTTAACGAGACACAGGTGAAACAGATCAGGGAAGACAGGAGCAGCAAAGTCAAACTGACGAAAACATGACAAAGACCCTCTAAATAAAACAGGAAGTCAAGACAAAAGAAGCAGAACAGGACAAAGAGGCAAGAAAACAAACACCAACACTGAAAAAATAGAGGGTATGTGTTTACATCACTTCCCCTCTAGGCCACGCCCCCCTCAGTTGGACTGAGAGGCAAAACAAACCACACTCAACACGGGGAACTGTAGCAATAAACAGTGAGACTGGGAAAAATGTGAAATATGACATGAAATAAAGGACAATTGGGCTTGACGTTGTCCAGTACGAGCTGCGAAAAAATAAGTGGTCCATCAACATTGATATGTGGGCAGAAATCATGTATCCTGAGATTTATGGACCTAATTTCAATGCCGGGAAAATACACAGTAGAAGCCTGAAAACGACAGACTAAATTCTTGTGAACTGCTACATGGCATGTTTCTTTCATTCAAAGGAGCTGTTTGACACATTTTACAAATGTTAATTATGTTTACATTGTTGTTCTAAACCAGCAGTTATCCATCCATCCATTACCCACTATTTCCTGTGCAGGGTCACAGGGGTCTGCTGGAGCCGACCCCAGCTCACTTCAGGCAGGGGTACACCCTGGACAGGTTGCCAGTCCATCGCAGGGCCACATGGAGACATACAACCATTCACACTCTCACTCATACCTAGGGACAATTTAGGAACACCGATCAACCTAAGGAGCATGTCTTTGGACTGTAGGAGGAAGCCAGAGTACCCGGTGAGAACCCACGCAAACATGGGGAGAACATGCAAACTCCACACAGAAAGGCCCCTGGGGAGGCTCAAACCAAGAACCTTCTTGCTATGAGGCAACAGTGCTAACCACCAAGCCACCGTGCTGCCTCTTGTTAGAGAAGATAGTATTGGTATTTTCACTACCTGGTGTTTCTATGTGGGTTGTATGGGTTTGTTGAAGGTGTCAAAGCTCGTTTTGATCTGTGGTAGCCATTTTGTTGTTTTGCAGTATAGTGCAGGTAGCCATTTTGTAGTTTAGGTAGTGTTTTTTTTTTGTGATGGTGTGGTGGAGCAGTGAGAGTTGGCATTAAAAGGAGTGGCTCTGGGATGCCAGAAACCACTGTTTAGCCTCCTGAAGGTGTAGTGGGACTAACTAAATGAAATACAGATGAAGGGAGGTTCCCACCTGAAGACCAAATGAGACATGACAGTTATCACTGCTCAGAGGGTCGTTTATGCTGGTGATGGCTTCTACTGAGTGGTGCGTTGTTATTGAGAGCACATATTTCTGTAGACACAACTTTACAGTAGTAGAGTAGAGTAGTGTAGTTTAGGCTCAAGGGGTCACCATGCCCCACCTGCACATCGGACATAACTTAGTGCAGAGAGTTTATGATCTTTTACTGAGTGCTAATCCTTTCTACAGAGCACAAGTTTCTTGTGTTTATATTAAATTACTTCATGCTTGGTTTGTGCTCTGACATACACTGTCAACTGTGGTACCATATCTAGACAGATGTGTGCATTTTCAAATCTCGTATAATCAACTTAATTTACTGGTGCACTCCATTTAAGCTGTAGAAATATCTCAAGGATGATCGGTGGAAATAGGGCTCAGTTTTCAGCTTCATGGGATAGACTGTATATGTGATTTCTTCATTTTTTTTTTTTAAATAAATCAACAAAAATTTCAATGTTGTAATGGGTATATTGGGTATTATGTGTAGAGTTCTGAGGAAACAAATTGATTTTGGAACAAGGCTGTAACATAAAATATGGACAAAGTGAAACACTGAATACTTTCTGGATGCAGTCTAATTTGTTGCATTTTCTCATCTTTATCCTTTTTTGTTTGTTTGTTTGTTTTTTGGTATCCAGGAAATTTTCAGCCTTACTAACCGCTGAGGCCAGCTGCTCCTCAGTCATGTCCTCCACAAACATGGGTCGAACAGCAGGTTCCTCAGGCAGGGCATCCGCTGAGCCCATCATCAGCAGGGTCATTCCCTACAACACAGCAGAGACTCACTGAAGTTTAACACCTTACTGCTCAGGACATTCATGTACAACTTTGTTAATCGAATAAATAAAATTTAAAAAAAAAAGCTAGACAACAAAATACTTACATTTTTCAGCTTAATATTTCCCCATTCATCATCCTAGAATAGTTATAAAACATTAATTAGCTAATGGAAAACTGGATGGACAACACCTTTGAATAGGCCACAGCAACAGATGTCAAATTATTACAACCTGAATAATCGGTTTTGTATTTTTGACATTTCAAGACATATGACAAACGAGTGGTTAAACACTTTCAAATGCATGCACTACAAAGACTGCAGAAGAGATGTACATTAGTAAACTGAGACAATACAGACATAACCATGTATGTATTTATCCAAAACCAAGAGTCCTCATTTAGACCTTGCTATAAAATACATCCTAGAATATCTAGTCAAAAGAAGCAAATGCTAATGGAGGGGTCTGAACACATTCTAGGATAGACCCAGGGATCAAAATCACAAACATCATCAGCTTAGGTGGTAGTTTGTGGTGGATCAATTCCTGTATTGTATACACTCTGATTTGTAGCATATCACTTATATCCCTTGTCAAAAAAAGCTTGTAGTGGATCATTGGCTTAGGTGACAGTTTGTGGTGGATTAATTCCTGTATTATATACACCCTGATTTGTAGGATATCACATATAAAACACATAAAAAAGCTTGAAGTGGATTTACTTTATCATTTTATTTCTGGCTTCTGGATTATTTCTAGCTGCTGCCTTTGGTGATTAAAAACAAAGAAATTAATGTTTGCAAGCAAAAATACTGCTCTACATTTGTGTGAACAGCAGGAAGATAAAATATGATCACTCAAGACACCTTTAGAAACACATTTTACTGCTGTGTGAACTGATGCAGCAATGCTGGCCCACTTATGGTCAGATCTCTCAGGATGCATTTTAATACAAGTTATGAACAGTGCCAAAAAGAGAGCGAAAGTGTTAAATGCAAATATCTATAGAATTACTGCCCTTAGTAAAGCCAGAGATACAGATAAAAACATGACTGTTTTCACCCCCTTTATTGACTTAAATAATAAATACGTGACAGTAATTAATTTGCTTTATGAATAGATGCAAGTGTCTACCACTATTGTACATGCAAATGTTATAAAAGATATCAACTGACCAGTGATAAAGAGCTTTAATCATTTTTTTTTTTTAAATCCAATGCTGTAGGTAAAAATAATAACAAACAAGCATCTTGTCCTTTCATGTGAGGAAACCTGCAGTATTGTATTTATTTATTTTACCTTCAGGGTGCCACCCTTCACCATGACCTTCTGTCTGTCTGGCTGAACTCCTGTCAAGGCAAAAAGCTGAGCCTTGAAGACCATGGGTGGTTCCTCAGTGTTCAGCTCCACTGCGTCAAACTTCTCTTTGCCCCATTTCACGTTCACTGAAATCAAAACACAAACAGCACATGCTTATACACTAGTCCTTCAAGAACGAGACAATATCACTACCGTGCTATCATGCATGACAAAGCATCCAAACAAAGTGTGATGAAGTGGGGGAAAAAAAAAAAAAAATCAGGCACCTTACTGGACACCCCAGCTAACTGTCGTTTGAAAACACTAAGTGGAAGCTAACAGTTGCATTCGGATGTTTATTTGCAATAACAAAGCTTTTTATAATTCGTTTTAACGAACCACTGAAAGCGCTGCTAAAACTGTACAGAAGTCTTCTCTGATAATGTTTTTTCTCCGAACTATCTTAATAAGCAGTATACTTTATGATTTAGCTCATCATTAGCACATTCTGTTAGTAGAAAGTTATCTTCAAACTAGAAACAAATAAACCATCAAAGCTACTTTAAAAATACAACTAAAGCATATATACTGCAGAAAGAATCATTAGTTGTATAAAGCGGAACTCTACTATTGTCCAGCTAACTAGTCTAGCAGGTCAGTTAGCTTACGTCTGTTAGCATATAGCTTCACCATAACACGTTCTCTAAACTGAACAGACAGGGGGAAAGACGTATAGAAATCCGACAACCTAGTATACTCCTTTGTCTTGCAACTATGTTTTCATAAGTAACCCCGTCAGATATTTTAAGAGATTAGAAAATTGTCAGCCTGTTAGCGCGCTAGCTTCCTCTCATGCTACAGCTAAGCTAACTGAATTATTAAGTCTGAAGGGTACTACTTTATTTCGGCGGTCGTTATTTTTGCTGCATTACATTTATGTCGTACCTGTAAACACCGGCATGGTTGACAGTCTTTCACTTCCTCAGCTCTGTGTATATATTTTTTCCTGTTTCAGTCCGCCGGGGAGCAGAGTTGTCTCGTCAGTCTGAACTTCATTCAAACAGCATGACGCTGCAACAACACGCTGACGATTTATCGATGAGCTCCACATCCGCTTGTCGTCCTGCGGCACAAGACGCACCCACCTTTAAATGAACCGTTTCGACTCAATCATTCACTACAAGCGGTACAACAGCTGGGTTTGTCACCTTGTTTTTTGTTTTTAATCTAGATAGTTCCAATCAGATTATAGTCCACAAATGCACAGGGTTGCCAGATTTGACAGTTCCCAGCCCAAATGCAACGTAAAGACCAATGTCTGTATATGGTAAAGACATGCCCAACCGATGCGAGCAAGTCGATACAAAAACAACCCATACCACCACTTCTCTAGAAACCCATGCGAAAACAGTAAAACTATTACCTTGGTAATAAAAGGGCACACCGTAAGGACAGAAAACAGCAGCACTTACACACATAAAAAATAAAATCAGGCTCCCAACAAGGGTAAATCAAGATGAATAAATTCTGATTTCAAAATAAAGGAAATATGAAAGAAAGCATTTATTGATGTGTAAGTTTCTGCTTTTCTCCGTCATATAATGACAATTATTCTGTTAATATTTTCTCATGAATATTTTTTCGCTTAAAAACAGTTGTGAAAAGCAGCCAAAGTTTTCTCAACCTCCCTGAACGCTATATTTTCATATACATTTCCCAACGTATTCGACCACCCAATCTGACAACACTGCTAATGCACCACAAAAGGACTAAGATACTTGAGCCATTGTTTACCTTCCATTCAAATTGGAACATCTTTATTCTTTTCTTTTGCTGGTGCATGGACATATTCTGTGTGCGGCGATTTCAAAAGACATTAATTGCAAACAGAAAAGAGAGGATTATAGATTTCTTGTGACAAAGTGGAGCTCCGCAACACCAGCAAATAAACATGTACCCCTTTAGGCAACAAAATACATTTATGTTGTGGTTTTGAGATACACATTTGCATTCTCTTTTGACACTTGAGGCCCTTGCGGTGTATGTAAGGCCTGCTAATGAAAATTATGTTAAATATATAGAAGTTCCAATGTTATTTTTAGTGAAAACTACTATACCAAGCATGATAAAGATATGTTTATTGACATATCCATCAGTGCGGATTCCAATGCAATTTAACCATGCAAATTATCCAAGACAAGAGCAGATCATATTTCCAGTGCTTTTTTTCTTTTTACTGAAAAAAAAATACAAATAAAAGACTGTGGAGGTATTCCATAATCCTTAGGTTTCTCTCATTATGTACACTATGGGAGGGGGGGCTTTGCATTAACTGGACATTAACATGTTGAACAATTTTTTCTTTTTTTTTTACTTGACAACCATACACACAGGTAGACTCATTTTTGTTAGACCCTTTTGAAAACTGTTATACAATATGAACCAAGTTTGCAATGTGTACACAAAGAGGTGGTCTAATATGTATTTTCTTATATTTATATTCAAAACCAGAGAAGAAATGTTCTGATAAAACCACAAATGTGTGGCAAATTCTTAAAAATAAATGATGGAAAAGTTAAGATTTGTCTTGAATTGGAACAAAAAGAAGAAGAAGAAGAAAAAAAACAACAACAAAACAGATATGGCAGTAAAATCAATATCCAAATGTTAAGGCACTAGGTGGGCCAAACGCTACACCTGTTTAGTCTTCTACAAATAATTTACAGTCAAGTCAAACAGTGCAGTTTTATATTTGTTAACTTAAATGTTTTGAATATAAATATAAG